>JBBYHQ010000007.1:1799156-1814223 GCA_038382645.1 Spergularia azorica | reverse complement strand
CTAATTTTTAGGACCCGTTAGAAACGGGTCCGGGTCCATGATTTTGGAGCGGGTACCCGTTCATGCTCACCCCTACCTTTACCGACGGCTCCCCAACTAGCTAGGTTCCCGAATGACAGATGGCGTCGGCCCTGCCCTCCCCTTCCCATCCCCGACCATGACCGCGCTTTTATCTCCTCCTTCCTAATTTTTACGAATCGTTTATCTTCAAAACATGTCGTTGCCATTTTCAACCAAAACAATGTAGTCATCAAAATTACAAGTTTCTTATAATTTTACATGCGAAGATTAAAATTAGGACATCTTAATTCGTCTTTTGTAATCAAATAAAGTTGCCATTTTTAACAAAAACAAGGTAATTGCTCAATATTATTTTACGACTAGCGTACTAGAATTGTAATCCTTTAACTTGACGTATTAACCAAAGAAATCTTTACTCCCGCTTAGTGTAAATCCACCACAAAACTAAGTTTAGACTCTCAATTAATGAACAAAAGCCAACTAATTAATTAAAACCATCCTTTTTATAGAGTTTCCCCAAAGTTTATACACACTCAATAAAGGTGGCAATCTCCACGTTGCTAGGGCAACAAAATTCATTTAATTCTCAAAACAAAAAACCAAATTATTAATCAGAAAAAACCTAATAATAATAATAATAAAAAAAAAACCAGGGGCCCAAAAAACTTGAAACTAGAATATTCATCAGTAGGCGCCCACAGTCTCCAAAAGCAGAAAGCCAGAAATCAAGGACCTGTCAAGAACCGGGTCTTTATAGAGGTTCAGACCGGGTCCAGTGTTGTACGGACTCCAGAAAACCGGGAGTGTGTAGGAATATTGTTTTTTCCCGTGTTTATGCATGCATTGGCCCCATGTTTCTTGTGCTCTCTCCCCTCTTTTGCATGTCCTTCTGACTTGAACTCCAGGTTAATTTCTAACTCTAGGTTCACTGTACCCCGGTTCTCCAAAATTTATCTTCTGTCTCATTTGATGTACTATAATATTTACCATTTTTTATGACAAAGATTATAAACATTGAGTAATTCATCATAAGTCGAGCTAGTTTGCAGAATCTTCTTAGAACAATACATCAAAAAATTGGGATAAATTATTGATCAGATGATATCATCTACGAGTACATTGCTAGCTCGTACATCGGATATTCAGATCCCTTGCATTATGTGCTTCATTATTACATTCCCATGCCATTTGGTGACTTATCATTTCAATTAGAACTTACGTATATATATACCAGTGGTGCCGAGGTGGGGAAGTTAGAAAATTTCTTCGACATTGAACCGAACTGAATTGTACTCAGTAGTAGTATCAATAAAGTCGATCAAAATGAGCTAAATAAAATATTACACAGATTAAAAAATGTGACAATTTATCAACTTAACTAAATGAGATGAAATGGATGTTTTTATGTACCACATTACTAAGAATTTATTTTTAAAATGCAAGAGGAAATTATATTCGAATCTAATATGGTCAGTTCAATTTGCTATATTATTTTTCTGAATTAATAATTATTTTTTAACTCAAGAATATCATTCTACTACTAATAATGAAACATTTAATTTTGCTTCATACTAGTACATTCTAATTACCACTAATAACACATATCATATTGCTTCATTCATTCTCATTACTACAAATGAAATCTTAATCTAAATATGTTTAATCATAATAATAAAAGCCTTAGCTTATAGTTTCCCCAAACCCCTCGATCTCTATTTAGTCTATTACTAGTACGATAAAAAGCTCAACTTAGATTCTCATGTGTATGTTTCGTCCATCTAATCGTCGTACACTCGTTTTCCACTAACTTTATTGTTGATATGATAATGTGCAACTTGCAATCTTGCATGGCAATTATACACATAAAAACACACCAATAAGACCCCAAACATTGAGGCTTACACTTGGAAGTTATACACTAGACAACCCTAAAACATCCCAAAAAACCCCCCAAAAAATTAAATAAAAAAAATGAAAAATAAATAAAGAAATAAATTCTAAGGAAAAAGTTAACAAAGTTTTAGACTTTGCCTGGTTTTCATGCATCTCCAAAAGTGCATCCTTTCTCTAAGGACTAAAAAAACCGTAACCCAAAAACCACTGCACACACATTTATGGAGTATATATATAAACCCTCATTTCTCAATATATTCTCCATACATACTCCTCATTTTTTTTTTCTCTTTAATTTGCTTCACCATTTTTCTCCCTAACTTCATAAATAAGCTAGCACAATGAGAATTAGCTGCAACGGGTGTAGGGTGCTCCGAAAAGGGTGTAGCGACAACTGCGTGATTCGCCCTTGTCTGAATTGGATCAACTCTGCTGAAGGCCAAGCCAATGCCACCGTCTACCTTGCCAAATTTTACGGCCGTGCCGGCCTCCTCAACCTCCTCGGTTCCGCTGCCGACCACCTTCGGCCCGGTAACTCTTTATACTACGTGTACTTGATACGTATATGCTTTTGTGGTCCGGTCCATTTGGTTAATTGGTTTGTGTATGTGTTGCTTAATTATTTGTTGTAAAATGTTTTATTTACTATCTAAAACAAAACATAAATTAATGAAATGTATCTTCGTGAAATTTAGATTTCGACACGAATTCATATATATATGGGGCCGTCATTATTAGGGTTTAACGTTTGATTTGAATATATGTATATGGTGGAAAAAACAAACTAATAATGTTAACAACTCAAGGAAATGATGAGGAGTGTTAATGACATGATTTTTTTAATAAAAAAACGGTGGAATTTGAAAAGAAAGGAAAAAACGTAACGCATGCAACGATGATGCATCGTGCATCACCTGACTCTTTTTTCATCGATTCTAGTGTTTCCAATTGTGTTTAAACGTATATAGTTTCTTTTTCCTTTTATTTCAAAAAATAATAATAATAAAATAAAATTAAAGAAAAGCGCATGTCCAATGTATAAAGCGGTAATGCATCGTGTATCATACTAGCAGGCAGCCTTCAATTCAAATGTTTCCAATTTGGTCTAAAATAATTCTCTTTTAAATTAAATTAAAGTTCCTCGATACAAAGAATAGATTTCTATCAAGAAATACTAACAATTTTAATTTCTATTGGCAGCGATTTTTCAGTCATTGTTGTTTGAGGCATGCGGAAGATTGGTGGACCCGGTGTACGGCTCAGTAGGGCTTATGTACTCAGGACAGTGGCACCAGTGCCAGGTGGCAGTTGACTCAATTATCAAGGGTTTACCTGTCATGCAACTCCCACCAAATGGTGCGCCCGCCAACGGTGTACCTGCACCCCAACAGATAAGACTCCCTCCTCCTCAGCTCTATGACATCCGCCACATGCCAGCCCCACCGCGGGACAACGCCTCGGCCTCGGCCCCTGTCCAAACCCGGTCCCGCAACAGGCGTACCCCTCGGGTTCCTGTGGCGAATTCGGACCGGGTTTCGTTTAACAATGGGGGAGGAGATGAACAGGATGATCGTGGGAATAAAAGTATGTTTTCTGGTGAGACTAGTACGGAAGGGTCCGTTGCTGGGCAGGTGGCTGAGAGTGATCTTGGTTTGGAACTCACATTGGGTTTATAAAATCACTATGGTTGGAAATTTACGTGAAAGACAGTGTATACCTATGCTTATTTGCGTGTTATTACGACTCATTTATTATAGGTGAGTCGCAATTAATAGTATTGAATAATCATATAAACTATGTATTTATTTGCTTTATTATTGTGTTGGAATAAGAAAAAAAAAATCTAGGCAAAAATAATTATTAGAATGAGATGGGGGGGTTAGGCGATCATTCACCGTGCATGGCACGGAGATGTTTTGGCGGCTCACAAGAATAAGTGTAAGAAAATGTCCAAGTGTTCCGTACGGATTTGGGTATTATGAATTATAAGAGTTTGTTTTCCAATGATTTTGCAAGCGCAAATGTTATTATTAGCTTCTATTGTTTTTGTTCTTCTTCATATTATTATACTAATATCAACTTAGGTTCCGCTCGCATCATCCATCAACACCGAACATAATGAACTCAGTGAAATAAGCCAAATGCATCATTGATCAAAACCGAACATAATGAACTCAGTGAAATAAGCCAAATGCTAGAATTGTCAAATAAATAATTGAGGTACTGGCAAATTAGTCTATCTCGATCTCATTGCAAAAATGTGATGTGACAATTTTGCATACATGGAAGGATTGTTACATAAATACGACTCAGCTCCAACTTGCTTGATAATAGTGTGCATCAATTAACTTTGTATGTATATACTTTTCTAGTCACATTATATTTGTGTGCCAAAGTATAGGGAAAATGGACGTTTGAGTCCTGTGGGAACGAATATCATACCCTATTAACTATTTAAGGTCACCTATTTCATTGGAGAGCTAGTGTTGCTATAGGATCTGACAAAATATGTAAGTGGGGTAATGATATGTTAGATGGGTTTGTGCCACTAATAAAATATAGTTATTATTCATAGGGGTGAGCAATTTCGGATACTTGTTTGATTTTGGGTACAAACTGCCATTTTCAAACTGGGCCCATACATTTCTTATGGTCGTCAATTATCCGAATCCTTATTTTAGAGTTTTAGGTAGCGATACCAATAATGGTTCCGGATTCAAAAAATTTCGGACCATTACTTGACGGCTACCCCCCCCCCCCTCCCTCAAAAAAAAAAATTAATTATGAGTTAAATGAAATTTATAATAAGCTCATATTACAGTCAATCTTGTTTATTATTTTGTATGAAAGAATTGAATAAGAAAGGTGTGGCTTATTTGTTTGAATCTCAATTTTATAGAAAGCTTGATAACTAGTTTTTTACAAGGTCATGTTTCACTTGGAACTGTTATGTTGGTGTCTTTGGTGAATATTTGTACAAGAGTATTAATTAATTAAGAGCCGTTTCTACCGATTTTGGTTTTAATTCTCGGAAAGTCGTGCCTAGCTAGTGCTTACTTTGCTTCCAATTCTAGGATTTGGAACGAATTTCCTCCTCGTATACACTCGTACTCACATATATCTATCATAATCCCAACAATTAGGCTATGTTTGGTAAAACTAGCTGAAATAGTAGCTGAATGTTGAAAAAATAGTTGAAAGCTGAAATAAGAGTTGCAGTAGTAGTTGCAAGTTTTTAACTGATAGTAATAGGAGTGTTTGCCTGAATTAGCTGATATAGGAGCTGGTATATATAAAATTGCGTAAAAATGTATTATTTATTTTTAATCTCATTTTAGATTAGTAAATAAATATGGGTAAATTAGGAATAAAATTATGATAAACTAGCTTATTTAAAATAAGTTACATGGGGCAACTTCTTAAATAAGCTAGCTTATTATTTAAGATAGTGGTGTTACTAAACCAACTTATTTGCTCAAAGAGCTTAAAATACCAAACATAGTTTTAAACCGTTTAATCGTTTATCATGGTCCAATTAGCCAATTCATCGTGTCCTCTTGTTTTTGTACTTGCATTTTGCAAGGATACGTAAGGCGCATTTAATGCGCTTATAAGATACTAGAAAATTACGGGGGGATCTGATCATTACTCCATAACTCAAACTCTCAATTGGTAGCGAGTTTTTTTTTTTTTTTTTTTTTTTTTAATAAGGTAAGCAGGAAAGAAAGGCAATAAGGGCCCCTACTGCCAGGGGAAACCCAATGCCGATACAGAGGGAGAGAAAGAAGAGTAAAAGAAAAGAAAAGAACAACGTACAAAGTCGAGCCCAGCCCCCAAAACCCGTGGTTATTCGGAATGAAATGAGTGGATCCGGAAAGCCCGAAGATAAAGGGCGCAGAACCGAGACCCACATCACCACACCCAAACCTCCCACGAGAGAGGACCAAAAAAGACCCGACCCGTAAAATCGTTAAGCTACGTATTGGGGGCAGAACAACGTCGATAACATAAGGGTAATAAGTATATATAGAAGGTGGATCTAGAAGGGCCCAAAAAAGGGCAAAGGGGTAAGCAACTAAACCCACAATCCATACCTAAGACCCGGATGTATCGAAACAAAGATTCGACCCAAAAGAAACAAAATAGAAGCCCTAAAGAAAAAACCCTACAAGCTGGTAACAGCAGCCACCAAACCTAAGACACGAAGACACAACCGCCGCCGCCGCCGAAGTGTACAGTAGCCACCGCCGCGAGAGCCTCCACGAACCGCCACAATCGCAAGAAACCCAACGGACGTCCTTACGACCTCGCCAAAAGTATGCAGTGATTCGCCGATTCAATTGGTAGCGAGTTAGCAACGACGTTTTCATCTCCTTTTAGTTTTTTTTTTGTTTTTTTTTTCTTTTTTCTCTATTTGATTAGTAAAAATATTCTTAAAATAATATTGGAAAATTTAACAAGAATAATCTCAACTTTGGTTGGTTATCCCAAAATAATCCAAACTTTCATTTATTCCAAAATAATCCCAACTTTTAACTTTGTTTCTGAAAAAAGGTCCTAATTAATCTGAACCTACTGATATGTACTCCACACTACGTCAAAAAGAGGCTAAGAGAACGGTTCCTCTAAAGCTAAGCAGAACGGTTGAGGAAACGTTCTCTAGACGACTGTACTTAAAGGCTAAGAGAACGGTTACAACCGTACGTTTTAAAAGGCTATAAGAACGGTTATGAACAAAATCGTTCTCTAAGATATACGAGAACGGTTTCAACGAAAACTGTTCTCTTACGTGGTTGGCTAAGAAAACGGTTTTCCTCAAAACCGTTGTTATAGGTACCCATTTTTTTTTTCTTTCAAAATATCAACCTTTACTGATCCCACCCATGATCCTCAATCCAGAAACTCAAACCTCCAACAAGAAACAACAACAACAACAACAACAACAACAACAACAAATCTTCAGATCAAACTGGGCACAAAACTCCCATAAAAAAATCCTCAAAAGAGGGATGTAGATTTACACCGTGGAAATTCCGACGTCTAGAGATCAAATTGGCACATAAAGCCAGAGTAGAACAAAAAAAAAAAAAAGCTAACCAAATATACAACCTAACATATTACTCTTGTGAATCTTGTCGCCATCGTCTTGCTTGTTCATATTCTTCCGTACTTTAGATCTAACCACAAATACAAATCACAAAAATCATCACAACAATTTACCGGCAGTTTTCTTCCTTTCTCATTGAAGAGGTCGGCGGAGGATCGGACTGAAGTCGGATTGAGTCGGCGCCGGCTGGTGGGTCGACGGTGTTGTAGATCTGGAAAAGAACCTCCAATTTGAATCTGGAAAAGAAAAACAGAAATTAGATAAAAAGTAGATCTGAAAATCAAACATGATTCTCTATGCCATATGAAACCCAACGAAAAATCACAATACATAAACCTTTTAAGAAACTAAACACAAAAAAAAACAGATTATTATTACCAAACAACGTCGGCGGTGTCGTGGCCCAAAATCGGTCGTCGGAAAGGCGTTAAAGAGGACGAAATCGGCACCAGCAAGAGAAACCCTCGCGGAAAAGAAGTGGTCGGCGATGAAGAAAATGAATAGGTTGATGATGGTGATGAGCAGGGAGGAAAAAATGGTATGAGGAGATGAGATCAGAAGAGGTAGAGAATTAGAGATAATGAGGAGAGAGAGGGTTATGAGAGGAAATGAATGTGAAGTCTGGCGATAAAGGTGGGGGGTTTTATTTTTTTATTTTTTTTCCAGAGGATATTATTAGAACGCTTTTACATTGGAACCGTTGTCGTAGGTGGACCTAAGAGAACGGTTTTATAGAGAACCGTTCTCTTATTGTTGGTTCTTATTTTGACAAGACCTTACCGTTCTCTTATTTCTAATTTTTTTTTTTTACCTTTTTTCCGAAAAATACATTTAAGATCTGTTTTTAGGGCAACTGTTCTCTTATCATTTAAGAGAACGGTTTCACTTAAATACGTTCTCTTACGGGAGTTCTCGAAGCTTGTTTTTGACGTAGTGCCAACCCCACAAATTCATAATTTTTTATATTTCTATAGTCCACACAACCCAACATTTAGCCACAACCCAATCACATGTCATGCATTCATCCTAAGATTTAAGAGTCAAACTTAGAACTAAAAAATTTAATCCAAATTCTCACTATCTTTCCTCAATCCTCACCTAAAACGACCCTCTATACTACAATTCCAACTGCAAGCCACCATGGTTGTGTGATCAAGGTGAGGGCATAGCAAGGGTGGGTAGGAATGGAGGAGAGAGAAAATAGTAGGGGTAGTGAGATAGTTGGAGTGGAAAAGTTATGATATGGGGATGGTGAAAACCCAAAAACATAATTGTGTGCTCTCTAGAGTTCTAATGGAAAGGCAAACATTTGTCATTTGGTCATTTTGCTTTCTCAAAGGGTCGTGGCCCCCATGCATATTCTTGATTTTTTTATTTTGACAATTGCTTCCCATGCAAATTAGATCAGTTTCACTCAAATCAAATCAAATCAGATTATTATTATCCAAATAATAATCAGTGAATATAGTCACATCTAATTATTAAAATGCAGTTAATTTATCAATAAATTCAGCTCAGATCGAATCAAATCAAGTTCACATCAAATCAAATCAGTTCAATTTAAATCAAATCAGTTCAATTTAAATCAAATCAAATGAAAACATAAAAATGTTGTCCGTTCAAATCAAATCAGAATACCGTGTGCTCGATAAATTTAAGTGCCATATGTTAATTTTTGGAGGAGATTCCGAAAAGAGACTTCCAAAAAAAAAAAATCAATGAAGTTTGAAGAGAGTACATTGTCCTCCGTTAAAAGGGACATCAAAACTACCCTAAAAAAAGAAGAAAAAAAGTATATCACAGTTAAACATTTGCTGACTGACGGCGTATCAACCTGGAGCGCTCCCAATGTTTGCTTAAAAAAGAAAAAAAAAGGGGGTTTCCGGGGAAGGAAGTCCAAATTGGAGCTTCTACTTCTAATGAACAAATTTACACTAAAAGTGCTTGCCAATTTCTGCATCTCATAAATAATTCAGAAACATATAAAGAGTTAGGCCAAACACACTTTTAATTCTCCTAGATAGTGTACTGTGAGAGGAGGTTAAAATTGGCTCATTGTGCAGAGGCAGTGAGCAGAGCCTACTATAAGATGGACGGAACTTAGGCTCTGTTTTTTTTTTTTTGTTGGTGCAAAGACGAAAAACTTAGGCTCTGTTTGATAGGACTTAAAATAAGTAGTATTCCAAATCAGTTCAGAGTCATTCAAATCAGATAAGATCAGTTCAGAGTCATTCAAATCAGATCAGATCAGATCAGAATTGCTCAACTAACGATCAATGAATTTGGTCCATTATTGATACTAAGGTCATGTATGATAGGACTGCATCTTTCTGATTTGATTTGATTTGAATGAATATGATCTGATTTTATTGACTCTGATCTGATGAAATTCAATTTGAATGACTCTGATCTGATTCGAATAACTCTGATCCGATTTGAATAAAATTCGGGATTAGTGTTGATCATGATATGATCAAATTTCTTAAATCTGATCTGATTTGAATGCATCTAGTTTGATTTGAAAGACTTTGATCCGACCAAATTTGATTTGAATAATTCTGATCGGAATTGAATAAATATGATCTGATCTGAACACACAGTTTATAAGTCCTATCATACAGGGCCTTAATTCGTTGAAATTCAATCAGTTTTTCAACTAATTCAAATCAGGTCAGTTTAAAGTCATTAAAATCAGATCAGATCAATTCAGAAAGATGCAATTATATCAAACAGAGCCTTATAGTTACAAAAGAATTTGTACACTAATTTTTGTGGACTTATTTGTGCGGCCCAGTTATAAACCAAGGACTTTCCCATTCAATGTGTAGTGGGCCTCCTTTTTTCTTTGCTCTTCGCGGTTAGGGCCAAAGCATTAGGTTCAAAACATGAGAACGAAATCTATGTACTCAAAATTGTACTCATTTTATGTTCAAATCTCGGGAAATCGTGTTTGCGCTAGTACACGACTAACTAATTGATCGTCTCAATGGTCTTTAAGAAATTCATCTTAACTAAAGTTTTAAGTAAATCTCTTGTTTTTCACTCTTAGTTCTAGCAATTGGCATGTATCAACTCAAATTAAGGTCTTTAAGGTAGTTAGTAGAGAAAATTTACTTTCGGCATTTAGACACAAGTCATTAATGTCTGGTTACAAGTTTATGACAATTGACCACGATGATTGAGAAGGTGGTTAATTAGATGTATTGCCATAAAAAGTGAATAGAACTAACAATGTAATTAGTTCATCATCAGAAACTTTCATTTTCAAAGGCATCTTAATATATACTGATTCTCTGAATAGACTCTTAATTAATGATGTTAAATACCATTAGCGCATCCAAGTTGACACAAAATTCAATCGATATTGGTGCTTATGAAGGCCGTTTACAAGATTTCTAAGGTAACAGTACGATCAAAATCAGATAAGATTGCTTAAAAATTAAGCGTGTGAAATCAAATAAATTCAGTCATATAAACATGAAATTGTTTATTAATATCAAAATATCATGAAAGCATCAAACAAAAGATTGGATCTTCAATCTTGCATATTTTTTCTACTTTCAGATTTTATTTCATAATTTATGATTTATCTATCTATAGACAATTTTTCCAAAGTCTTACTCACAAGCCCATCCCTTCAAACCAATGGAACCCACACGAAATCCATGTACCAAAAATCGAGCCAATAAGAATTCACAATTTAGGATGAACTTTCCAAACGTAACCAATAAGATGCAAGATAAGGCCTTGTTTGATTGGTCCTAAAAAGCGCAATACCCTTAACTTACTGCCACCTCACCATTTCTCAACTCTAAACTTGCGCTTTCCACTCTGTATAGTGTCACAAATCTGGTCCCCCCTTTCCCCCTATCCTACCCTTAAACCCCCCCAAAAGCCTTTTCAATTATTGCATTTTTTTCCCAACTTATTATTGCATCGACCCTCCAATTCTCGTCACATTATTTCATTCACAAGTTACAACATACACTACACTAGTCACCTACCCTTACTCCAACAACAAATATTCGTTCATCCGACGTCCCCTTTTACATTTAATAATACCGTACTAAATTATTAAATGACATCGAACCACAATAATAACATGGCTAACGCCATGAGCGGTAAGACCGCTCGGGCGTGCGATTGTTGCGTCAGAAGGCGAGCGCGGTGGTACTGCGCTGCCGACGACGCCTTCTTATGCCAGTCTTGCGACTCCTCCGTCCACTCCGCCAACCCGTTAGCCCGCCGACACGAGCGGGTCCGTTTAAAGACCGCTTCCATAAAACAATCCGACAACTTGCCTACATGGCAACGTGGGTTGACCCGAAAGCCACGTACACCCCGCCACGGTAAAAATTCTTCATTATCCAACAAGTCGTCAAACACACTCAACAACATGATGGGTCAACAAAACCCGCTCCATATGGTTCCGGACCTCGGTGTTGAGGAAACGACGTCGTTCTCCTCGTCCCATGGCGAGGACGAGGAGCAACTTCTCTTCCGGGTACCCATTTACGACCCGTTTGTTAGCGAAGTTTGTACGTCAACTACAAATACGCAAACTTTAGACGCGAAGAATGATCATGATCATGATCATCATCAGTTTATGATCAAATCTCCGCCAGATGGATATCTACCGTCCGATTTGGGCCTAGAGGAATTTGCGGCAGATGTTGAGACGTTGTTGGGTAAAGGTCTTGATGACGAGTCGTATGGGATTGAAGAGCTAGGGTTGTTAGATTATAGCCCTAATAATAATATTAATAATCATATTAGTGTTAATAATGATGATGATGATGATGATGAAAAAGTAGTTAAGGAGGAAAATGTGTTATTATTAGGTGATCATATTAATATTAATAGTAATAATGTTGAGTTGATTAAGAAATGTGAGTTAGATATTATTGAGAGTGATGATGTAGGGTTTAGAGTTCCGTTTGAGTTGAGTTTCGATTACGATACCGATTTTCCGTCGACGTGTGAGGAGCATGAGGGTTATGATCATAATAATAATCATCATCATGGGTTAATGATGGTTGATGATTCGTCGGTCGTCGTTGATGGGATTATTAATGATGATAGTAATCGAGGATTATGTAAAGTAGAAGAAGAAGATGATGATGATAAAGAGTGTAATGAGGTGTTGATTAATAAGAGAAGGAAGATTTTGTTGAGGTTGGATTATGAGGCGATTAGTACGGCTTGGGCTAATCAAGGGTCTCCTTGGATTAATGGGCAACGTCCCCAAATTAGTCAAGATGATTGTTGGCCTCATTGCATGGTAAGAATTCTATTAACTTTTGTTAGTAATTACTGTCGTAATCGTTTACACTGGTCGTATACGGTGTATAGAATTAAATGTGAGTATGATGATATAGAAGTTTTGTAATCTTGTGAATAACGTGAGTGTGCAATTATTTGTATCAGGGCGTATGTGGAGCAGGGGTGCACCATGCGCTATTTGGTGATGTACCAACGGGAGGAACGGGAGGCCATTGTCGAGTAGGAGACGGAGGAAGGGAGGCAAGGGTGTCACGGTATAGAGAGAAGAGGAGAACGAGATTGTTTTCTAAGAAAATAAGATACGAAGTGAGGAAATTGAATGCGGAAAAGAGGCCTAGAATGAAAGGGAGGTTTGTCAAGAGGTCTTCATTTGCACCAACTACCACTTCATTTCCTTTGGTTTCCAAGAAGTAGCTAGTAGATCGAGGGTAAATTATTTTTGCTTGTGTAGATAGACTGTTAATTTGATTTGAACAAAATGTCTGTACTCATACTAAGAATTTGATGGCCTTTTATTTCACTAAAGTGAAATAGTAAAAGGTGTAAAAAACGCCCTTGTTTTTACTGAAAAGTTGTAGGAAACTTTTTAGTACGAGAGAGATTCTCTGTATTGAAGGTGAATAATTATGTACAGTACGAGAATAAAATCAGGACCAGCTCTTTTTTAACAACTAATGGTATCTATTTATGTCTTGTACACCTGCCAAGATGTTCCACTTCAGTCTGTAGAGTGCAGAGGACGCTTTTTCAGAGTGCTCATGCATGTTCTCATTACTTGGATTCTGGGAGTAGGTCGAATTACCCTACCAAAAACTTTGAGACTGGTAGTTGGAAACTTGGAACCGTGATTTTGTATTATCGGATCCTCGTGTTGATTTTTACACTGTGGTTTATGATTACGTGAGTTAATTATATTTTTGATGTTGGATCAATGTTCCTCTTTCAATACAAACTTACAAAGTGTAAAATTGTTTGAGTCAGAGTTGCCAGCTTGTTGCTTGGTGAAAATGAGTACATATGGAGACGGAGACTTAAAATACCTTTATTTACATAGTCTTTTAAGTTCCGGTTAATTTCATCAATTAATGTATATAAAAAAAACTAATGTATTGGTCTAATTAAGGATCTGAACGGAAGTGGTCTAAGGCTTAACGAATTTTCTTTTTAAATATTTATGATTTATCCGGTTAACTAGACCACCATTGAGCCATCTAGAAATACATTTAAATCATATTAGAATTGTTCTGCCTAATCATCAGAATTGATCAGTAAAGCGTAGATACACCTTAATTAAATCATTCAAGCTCAAATCATGTAAATATTACAGTTTTTAAGGCAAATTTCAACTATATATGTCCGGCGTGTGTACTGTATCTCGATTTAAATCCAAACGTAACAATTGGTTGGTCGAAACTAGAAAATATCATATTCTTCTACTAAAATAAGAGTAATACGGTTGTTGTCTCTTGCAATCAGTTTTTAGATCTAAATTAGGCTTCAATGTCAAACTAAATAAATAAGCCAAAAAAAGTTGTTAAATGACCACAAAAATTATAGAAGTTTATAATATTATGATCAAAACCAATGCAAATGCCCTGGCCTAGGATTGTTCATTATCACAAGTTTATTGTGAACAGAAATGGGAAACGTCGATTGCCCGGATTTCCCAAGATATTAGTGTAGTACGTAGTGGTTTACAAGAGAGAAGTTATAGTTGTCGTAAAACGATCGAATAGTGTTGGTTTATACGACTTTTTTGTTCCAAAACGAAAGCGTAAGGTTTATTTACTGACCATCACTACTTTGTTGTGATCACAAACACTCGAGTTCGTTAGTCCACTATTTCGTGTACTATATATGTTGAACAGTAATTCAACAAACTTCAACTTTCAATCATGTTATATGCACGAAAGAGATAGAAAATGGTCCAACTTACCCTATGGCTATGGGTATTAATTGACTTGTAGGGATATATACTCCTACAGTATTTAGAGTTAAATTTGGATCCATCTACATCACAAGTGTACGTTTGGTTGCATGTATTAGACACCTCGAAATGGAGTAAATCAAGTATTCTCTGGACTGTGAGAGTGCTTATTGGAAATGCAATCGAAAATAATTTGTAATCAGAGTTACTCTAATCCTAATACGAAGTAATATATAGTGGTGATTGTTAATGTGAGAAAGTATAGTAATAATTGGACCTTAGTTTGTTACCAACTTATTAAACTTAGCTTTTTTTAGATAGTTGATTCATTCGCATGATCAAGAACGTGCATGTTAGTGCAAAATGGCTCTCAATTTGATTCATTATATTCCATCGTCGCAAACAAACTCCCTACATAGAAATAAGGCTACATTGCCCCCCCCCTTACATCGCCATGGACGGAAGCATATGAGATACAAGCAATGCATTAATTTAGTGAAGAACTCCGCTTTCTGCCACTAGTTCAGCATTTGAAAGCAAACCTCTTCATGGCGCATGTCCGCAACTCGACAATAATTAACCTCGGCCAATTCAAACTACCCTTTCACCAAAGTTATCCCTAGCAGCAAATTTTTTTGAATTTATCTACATCGATATTTTCCACAAATTAGAAGATGTACACCTGGAAATTGATAGAACAAGAGAAACAATAATTCTATCTAGTAGTACCTACTACTAGTTGTCAGAGTTGATCCAAACAGAGATTTTAGAGGATAAATAGTGATGGGGAAAGTAGGGCATGAAAATTAAATTTCAAAGTTGGTGTTTTATGCTCC
>JBBYHQ010000007.1:1742190-1763433 GCA_038382645.1 Spergularia azorica | reverse complement strand
CCTTTCGCCTCGCGCCTTGCGCCTCATCGCAACGGCCCCCCAGCGCCTCGGTGCGCCTCGCGCCTCCTTAAACTAAGATCCAAAGCTTTCAAAACAAAGGAGCAAGGACTATGCAGAAGAATTCAAGACAACTTAAACCAAAAGCTCTGCAGGATCACCTACCACTAGTCTTGAAGACGAGCATGTCAATCTGCACTAGGCATAAGTTTCCATGGTAAAGAGCTCCTGAATAAATATATACCATCATGATCTCAAGTGACAACCCCTGAATTGAAACAGCCAAACACTCATGTAGTACGGTTTATTAGAATCGATTACATGATTTTCTTCAAGAGTTCAAGTTGATTATTACAGCACCTGTTAGGTATGACTAAAGACTTGCTAGAGTAACAACTGCTCTCTCAAGCTTCGTACACCAGGAGTCAAAGAGATCCTCTACCCTCAAGCTTCGTACACATGCCTAACAGTCTAACACTGACAAAGTAACAACTGTACAATAAACTCCTATCTAAAAAAGCCTGGCAGTTAACACTAGCAACATGGTCCTGCAAGATACTCAGATCCATGATATCATGTTTGGATCATCGGATGTTCCCCAAAAGGTCTGCAACAGTATCCTAAGACTTCAACAGCATGACAGGTTCACAAAAGTTATAAACCCATCTGTTCATCCAACTCACTATACATACCCTGTAACTCCCCATATTCATTGATGAAGCCCAAACTCACTGCCGCATCAAAGTCACAAGTACAAGCCATTTCCCGCCAGTGCTCTTGGCTTAATATAGAATTGTCCCTGAAATCTGCTTTACTTGCAATCTCTGGCTCCATAGCTGAAACAGGGGAGCTGTGAACAAAATCATATTCGAGTTTGCAAGAAACATCAATTACACCACATTTCAACTTTTCACCAACTGTAATGCTCTTCAATTCCTCTTTGTCCGGAGTTTGAGGTTCATAACCAGACCCATGCACGGCTTCAGAAACCACCATCTCTCTGTGCCTTAACTCACACTCATTATTTTCAGCCCTTATTCTTTCGGCATCAGACACAGCTTGTTTCTTGTTAAAAGATCTAACAGCCTCTTCCACAGTATTATAGCTCCCCAACCAAATTCTAGACTTTGTCATTGGATTATTAATCCTAGCAACTCATTTACCTGATTTCACTTTCCTCACACCACGAGGTACCTTCACATCACCTGTCTGCTCATCCAAGGATTTAGACGTGCTTATAAGCTCACTCTCAGGTTTTCCCAAGACTTCTTCATCATCTTTACAGTCGGGTCTGACCCTTGCCTTCTTGGGCTTACATCGAGAGGTGCTCATAAGCTCACTCTCAGGTTTCTCCGACAGCTCATCATCATCTGAACAATCTGGTCCGAATTTTCCCCTCCTACCCTTCCACCAATACATTTTCCGGAACTCCGCCAATTTCTTATTAACTACAGCAGCAGCCTCCTCAACACTCTCAGAATCACCCAATGAAACATCTTTCATCAACTTCGGGTGCCAAAGACGCGCACACCAGCTTTCACACCCCGTTCTATAAACACCAAAGGGAAGCTTCCTTCCTTCGGAATCATACTCACAAGAATCCAAACTCATACCATCCTCCCCCTTAAACATCTCCTCAAACTCAGCTTTTTTCTTCTTCACAGCAAATGCAGCCTCTTCATGGCTAATATAAGATCCCAAGTAAACATCAAACTTCAGCTTCGGATGTCGAATTCGTGCCCGCCACTTATCTCCTAGTCTACTAACACCCATACAATAATGCTTCCTAGCCTCAGAAACCCCATCAGAAGTTTCAACCATTAAACCCTCCTTATCATCACATTTCTCCCCAAACTCAGTTATTTTCCTCTTAAACTTTCTAAAAATACTAAACCCTTACAACCCAAAAATTTCCAAATTTAAACCTCGATACACCTGCAGATACACCTGCAGATATACCTACATTAGTTCTTCTACCTATCACCAGATAAATAACCCTATTTCCTAAAACACCCAATATCCCAATTTAATATTTTAATTAATTTGCTGATTATTATCACTAAAATAAAACATTCATCAGTTTACAAGAAAAACTTAATCATCCGTATACGTTTAACAAAACCATGATATAATCATCACTAAAAAGTAATATTTTTCTTGTGTAATTAAAAAAGTAAGAGTATCAGAATCAGAAGAATGAAACGCTTTTTTACCTTGGAAAATGAGTGTAGATTTTTCCGGCGAAACTCCGGTGAGGTCGATGTTCAGAGTAGACAAGTGTGAGTGCTTTGTTTCTTTGTTGTCGAATTTTGGAGAAGAATGTGTAAATACTTAACTGAGTTAACTCGAGTTGAAGTAACCGGGCAAAACGGACCGAACCAAATAAACCCGAAAGCGTACTTAATAATGAACCAAGGTGAATACCCAAATTTGCAACAAGTCACCGGAGTTTTGCCGGAAATGTTAGGAATAGGGATACGAGTCGCTTATTATTGACAATAATATGAGTATTTATAGTACACAGAGACCTAACTTGGAGAGTACCCAATGTTTCCTAGGTTTTGAATATTCTATAGTCTAAAAAGATATAATACGTAAAAAATATTTATTAAATTATTACCTATTACACCCCCAGTCGTAGCGATATGGTAAAGACGCTTCGACCGGAACTCCTAGTCGTAAACGTTTCAACAGGAGCCGGTAGATAACGACACGTCGATAGGAGCCAATAGGTGAAGATGCTTCGACATGAGCAATTGGGTGAAGACAATCCAGCAGAGCATGACCGGAGTTCAACAAGGATCCAAAGTTGCAGCAAGCGTCTTCGAACAGATCATCATCAGGATTACGGAAGAGGGTACAAAGATGAATAGGATGAAACATCACACTAGTAGCGATAAGTGGTCGCAGGTCGCAAGACTTGCAACACACACATTTGCACATGTGATCAATACCAAAGATCAGCACGCAGAATAGCCACGCGAGTCGCAAGAAGGGGTGGCAAATTGCGAAAAAGAAGTGGCGAGCCACGACACCCCGCTGCTGCTGAGGAGGTTGAGGACGCGAGCGAACCACGTAGGGAAGAGGCCTAACCGGTGAACCGTGACCATAGTGGATGAACCACATAGACAAATGGGACGAAGAGAAGAAGTCAAATTGGCGAACTAGGACCAAAGTAGGCGAACCACATACAAAGAGGGGAGGAGAAGAGGGAGATACAAAAAGAAAAAGAATCCAACAAGAAGGATGCAAGTTTGTTGTGGTCATATCCGTATGCCGACGTCAAAGCAGGTCTCAATAAAAAAACATCAACTTTTCTTTTTGTTTTTGTGAGGAATACTAAAAATCCTAACCTATTATGTGTGGGGCTAACATAATAGGGGAAAAAGAAGGCTGGAGTATGGCAAAGCTTATACCGTGCTCCCGAAGCACAAGGAGTATGGTACAAGGAGCATGGTGGTCCTCCTTACTCACAATAGAGGAGTAGATACCACAATTAAAAAATAATTTTTTATTTTTTATTTTATGGTCCCCACCCCTTTATTATGAGTGGGAGCACCATGGTGCTTGTGCTCCCGGGAGCATGATATAATTTACCGGAGTATGGCCAGCCGGAGATGGGAGAGGTGAAATCCATCTACGGCCGAAAACGAACGCACAAAAGGAGATCAAGAGTACTCCCTCCGAGAAAGCAGTAACCCGGTTACCATTTTCTTCAATTTTGACCCTCCTCTCATTGAGCAGCACCACACCATAGTGTTGCTGACTGGAATTTTTATCTGCATTCTGACAAATGCAATGCTGATCCTGACAAATGCCAAGCTTAAAGAGCTTCATTTTGACCTGAAGCTCCTGATACGGTCATATATACCTACTAGCCATGAGATAAAACTCTGTTCCACAGGAGTTTGGTCCAGCTAACCGGAGCCCGGAGGTAATTCACCTATCAGCATTCCAGTTAGCCGGAGGTAATTCACCTATCAGCCATTCATAGCCCCGTTCCTCGTACTTTGAAACATATGAATCTATCACGAATTAATGATAGTAGAGAATCGAACCAATGAACCGTGCTTTGTTTGGAGTTGCTAAAAAAAAGCTATTGAGTTAAGTAGTTAACTTTCATGAAATGAAGTTGATTAAGACAGTACCAGTTAACGTAGGCCAGAAGAGAAGCGTCATACTTTTGATCTATACGACACCAGGAGCCAAAGCGATATCTAGTACACATGCCTAATACTAAAGTCTAACAACACTGTACAACTACACAACCAACACTGGCAAGGTGATCATGCAAGAAACTTGACTGGTATCGTAAAGCTTTCAAAGACATGAACGCCTCACAAAGTTCTTAAGTCCAGCTGTTCGTCCAATTCACTGTACTTACCCAGTAACTGCCCATACTCATCGATGAAGCCCAAACTTACTGCTTCATCAAAGTCCGAAGCAAATTCTGTTTCCTGCCTGTTTTCTTTGCTTAACAGAAACTTGTCACTGAGATCCGCACTACTTAAATTCTCTGCCTCCAATACAGAAGCCATAGAGCTGTTAACAAGATTAAAGTTGGGTAAATTAGGTAGTTCAATTACCTCATAAATCGACTTGTCACCCACAGCAATGCTGTTTGATTTCCCTACGTGCAAAATTGAAGTCTGACCAAACTCACATTCGGCTACAGAACAAGACATTTCCTTGTACCTGAATCCAGACTCGTCAAATTCCATGGCATTCCTTCTGGCATAAAGCGCAGCTTTTTTCCTGTTAAAAGATCTAACAGCCTCTTGAGCAGTGTCATATGACCCCAACCAAATTCTAGTCCTTGACACTGGATCTGTAATCCTAGCACCCCATTTACCGGATTTCAGTCTCCTCACGCCAGCAGGCACCTTTAAGTCCCCTGTCTGCTCGCTCAAGCATTCAGACGTGCTTACAACCTCACTCCCAAGTTTCTCCAACACTTTATCATCGTCTTCACAGTCAGATTTAATCCTCTTCCTACACCCATACATCTTCCAAAAGTCTGACATTTTGCTGTCAGTACTCCCAAGTTGGTACACGACTCCATCATCATATTCACAGTCAGATATAACCCTCACCCTCATAGGCCTACACCTATACAGGTCCTGAAACTCGGCCCTTTTCTCATTGACCACAGCAGCTGCGGCCTCAACAGTCTTATAAGACCCCAACGAAACATTCTTCTTCAACATTGGGTTCCACATTCGCGCACCCCACCTTTCGTAACCCCTTCTATAAACATTAGGAGGGAGCTCCCTTCCCTGATTTTCACCTCTACAAGTTTCATCCTCGCCTTTAAACATGTCTTCAAACTCGGCCTTTTTCTTCTTCACAACAAAAGCAGCCTCTTCAGGGCTACCGTAACATCCTAGGTAAATCTCAAACTTCAGCTTCGGGTGTCGAACTCGTGCCTGCCATCTATTCCCCATTTTACTAACACCTAGAAAACGCTTCTTTTCGTCAGAAACACCCTTACATGATTCGACATCAACAACATCCATACCCTTAAAATTCTCCTCATTCCCAACCATTTTCTCAAGATTCTACTGCCAAAAAATTAATTCTAATTACCCATTTTGCTGATTCCAACCTCTATAGACCTGCATAGGATGCATGCTACATTAATCCTATCAAAAAATCAGATAAATATGAATCCGAACACCCTAATTCCAAAGGCAATTCTGACATAATTGCTAAATGCTAAAATCACCCACTAATACTCCCTCCGTTTCCTTGGATTGTTAACGTTCTGAGTTCCTCTCACGTACTCAAACCAAACATTAACAATCCAAAGAACGGAGAAAGTATTCAACACTCATCTATTAAAATATTTGCATCATTAGCCAACCAAAGTGCTTACTACTATTCAATAATCTTACAAAACGGGATCATTATTTGCAAAAAGAACTACACTAGCTTTATACATCAATAATGCATGTTGTGCAAAACCATGATATAATCTAATATAAGTTTCTGCATGTGATTAACAAATCTTCTTTAGTAAGATTACACAACTTTACCTGTGTAAGTGAGCGGTGGGCCTCAGATATGAAACTTGTGAGAGTCTTCACTGGTTATTTCGCTGACGCCGGTTGCATGGTAGGTTTTCCGGTGAGTAACAAATGTCTGTGTTTTTATTTTTCGGTTAATTTTGAGAGTGAAATTTTGAAGAGTAAAAGAACATAAAACTGAAGCCAACCCGGGTTTAAGTATAGATTGGCCCGATAACCAATGTATGTAGCTTGAATCGAATTTGACCCACACCGAATTAATTTGAATAGCTAATGCCAACTAGACCAACCTTGATCATTTGATACATTGTTAAAAACTACGTTTGATAATAAATTATTCGGAGAATCGGAGGTGAAGGATTTGACTTTGATGATATAAATACTCCCTATGTAAAGGTGCAAAACAAGAAGATTGGACCAAGTTTTTTGAAGTATTTTGTACCAATTGATACTTTAGAATTGTGAATTTGAGATGGCCAAAGCCTTGTCAGTCTTTCTTTTCTCAAAAATAAAAAGAAAAACTTGATTGGTTTCGCAATAAGCCAACAAGGTAGTGCTTGTTCAAATGCTTCAACTTCCAAGAAATAATGCAGGTTCCAAGCCTCCAAGGTGTCACCGTATATCAGGTTGACAGAGCTCCGTCTGCTACAAGTTACCAGTTGCTGCATTACAGTTAAGTAATATTAACCTTCTGCGTAAATTTAGAGAGAAATCAGCATCAGCCAGACGATCAACCAGGTAGCTGGTTAGATCGAATTCACGGTTTCTTAGAAGTTCACAGCTGTGTTAAATTAAAACACAACTTCGTCCCCATATACCATCAACGATATCAATCCATTTAACTCATCTAGTCATGTATAACACATCTCAGAGACTCAGACTATACCTATGTCATTTTAATCATTAAAATACTTATAATTCGACAACTGTATGGTCATACCCTGCAAGCTGATCTTGCAAGGAGTTAGTTTCTTACAAAGTGGTGGCATCTTACCAGTAGACATAAATTACGTAGAGGACAGAACAGAAGCGTCATACTTTCGGTCATACGCTTCTTCAAACACAGTACACCAATGGCCGAAGCGTTACCTAACCCTAGCAGCATTATACAAAACGTCCTAGCTTAAAACCAACTGTACAATCAACACTTGCAAGGTGATCCTGCAAGAAACTCTGATCCATGAAATTATGCACCAAAAAAGGTTTTCTGTAGTATCCTCAAGCTTCAACAACATGACAGGTTCATGAAGTTGTAAACCTCATCTGTTCGTCCAATTCACTATACTTACCCAGTAAATGCCCATATTCATCTATGAACCCCAAACGCACTGCCTCATCAAAATCCGATGCACATTCTATTTCCTGCCAGTTTTCATTGCTTAAAACAAATTTCTCACTGACATCTGCACTCCTCAATTTCTCTGGCTCAGATACTGAAGCTCTAGAGCTGTCAACGGAATTAAACTCCGGCCTAATAAGAAAATCAGTTGCCCCATACTTCGACTTATCATCCGCAGCAATGCCGTCTATTCTCCCTGCGTGCAAAACTAAGGTTGGATCAAACTCACATTTGGCTTCAGAATTAGACATCTCCTTGTACCTGAATTCACACTGATCAAACTCTGCCTCATTCCTCTTGGCAGAAAGCGCAGCTTTTTTCTTGTTAAAAGTAACAGCCCCTTCGGCAGTGTCATACAACCCCAACCAAGTTCTAGCCCTTGACATTGGATCTATAATCCTAACACCCCATTCACCGGATTTCAATTTCCTCACTCCAGCAGGCACCTTTTCATTACCTGTCTGCTCGTGCGAGCATTCAGATATGCTTATAATCTCACTCTCAGGTTTCTGCAACACTTTATCCTCGTCTTTACTGTCAAGTTTAACCCTCTTCCTCCACCCATGCACCATCCAGAAGTCAGCCATATTGTTCTCAACAGAAACAACAGAGGCCTCAGCAGTACCGTTAGGTTGGACAGCGAATTTATCATCTTCACAGTCAGATATGACCCTTGCCCTCATAGACCTCCATCCATACAGTTCCTGTAACTCAGCCCTTTTCTTGCTGACCACAGCAGCTGCCGCCTCAACAGTCTTATAAGACCCCAACGAAACATCCTTCTTCAACACTGGGTGCCACATTCGCGCACCCCACCTTTCATATCCCCTTCTATAAACACCAGGAGGGTACTTCCTTCCCTGATATTCATCCCTAAAACTTTCAACATTCATACTATCCTCGCCTTTAAACATGTCCTCAAACTCAGCTTTTTTCTTCTTCACAACAACTGCAGCCTCTTCAGGGCTACTGTAACATCCTAAGTGAACCTCAAACTTCAGCTTCGGGTGTCGAACTCGTGCCTGCCATCTATTCCCCATTTTACGAACACCCAAAAAACGCTTCTTTTCCTCAAGAACACCCTTACAAGTTTCAACATCCACATCCTGTGTACCATTAAAATTCTCCTCGGACTCTACCATTTAGTTTCTTAAGATTCTACCCCCCAAAAAGTAAATTCCTGCATAAGATACATGTACCTCTACATCAATTCTATCACACATCTAATAATTGACCCACTAATACTCCCTTGGTTTCCTTGGATTGTTACAGATTAGTTTGATTTTTCTCTCGCAACCAAACGTTAACAATCCAAAAGAACGGAATGAGTATTGAACATGCATCCATTAAAATATTTGCGTCATCTAGCCAACCAAAGTGTTTAGTACTATTCAATTACCCAACCAAAATGGAATAATTATATATTTACATGAATGCATCATACAAAACCATGATATAATCAAAATATTCCTATAAGTTTTCTTCATGTGATTAACAAGCTTCTATTAGTAACAAAACCCAAAATTTGAGATCAAAGTTTTACCTTCGTAGGTGGGCCTCAAATATGGTTGAGTGACACTGTGATGGGTTTTCCGGTGAGTAACAAATGTCTGATTTTTTTACTGATTGAGTGTGAAATTTTTACTTAATCACGAAATGAAGTTAAACCCGGTTTAAATAATACACGGCCTAACTACAAATAATTGGGTCGGGTTGAACAGGACTCACTCCGAATTATTTTGAACAAAATTGGTTGATTATTTCTCACTAAAACAGACGCCGGTTATACGGGTGGGATTGCATTAACAACTTTTTATTAATTTTCATGTATTCTAAATTCTTATGCTAAATTAATTCATATTTCGGTTTCATGTGTATGCAGTATAAAACAATCACCTTGCATGAGACTATGTCACGACACTCACGAGAGGAACTTAGAGCGAGACTTGTAGACGCATCTGCACACAATGCAGACCATTATGTTCCAAGCCTCCAAGGTTTCACGTATAAGGTTCACAGCGCTCTGTCAGCTACAAGTTATCATTTGCTGAACGACAGTTCAATAATACAAACCTTCTGCTTCAATTTAGGCATAACAATAGCATCGGCCACACAATCAGATAGTTAAGCTGATTAGATCAAATTTCCGATAGCTTCGAAGTTCGCAGTTGTGTTAGCTTAATATACCATCAACGTATTCCATCCTTAAAAACGGATGTATAACACGTCTAACCCTATATGTATTGTCAAATCATCGATGCTCAGGAGCCACACCAAAAGACTTTGAACAAATACCTAAAATTCAACATCTGTACGATCATCCCTGAAAGCAGACTTCCATTGTATCAGTGCCTGCAAAGGTCTTCAATAGTATATGCACAACCAAATGACAGGCTCACAAAGGTCTTCCACAGCACGCTATAGCTGCGCTTCTTCTGGCAAACTGAATTCCATATGTTCATCTACCTCGTTAAACTTACCCAATAACAGTCCATACTCATTGATGATACCCAAACTCACTGCTTCATCAAAGACAGGTGTGCAAGCAGTTTTCGGCTGATTATTTTTTCAAGATCACACTTCGGTCCCTGACATCTGAACTGTTTGAATTCTCCTGCTCGAAAACTGGAACCAGCGAGCTTGGAAAAACGTCATATTTCAGATTATCAGGAGCATCGACCACCAAGCAATTCAACTTATTACTTCAAATTATATGCAGCCGAAATTATCATCTCAGAATCAGGCGCCACTGGCTCTTCATTAGCTTCAGACCAAACTTCAGACCCATCAAAATCATCCCAACAACCTTCCTTCGACATCTCCTCAAACTCGGCTCTCTTCTTCTTCACAACAAGTGCGGCCTCTTCAGGGGTACTGTAATTTCGTAAGTGAACTTCAATCTTCAGCTTCGGATGTCGAACTCGTGCCCTCCACTTATTACGATCTTTGGATACACCACATATATGGTTCTTTATCTCGGAAACCCCGTCACAAGTTTCAGCATTTACATCCTCCCCACCATCAACCATCTCCTCAAATTTATCAGGAGCATCAACCACCACACAATTCAATTTATCACTGACAGGAACGTTGTTCAAAGTATCTGCACCAGAATTTATCATCTCAGCATCAGGCGCCACTAGCTCTTCATTAGCTTTAGAGCAAACTTCATGCCCATCAATCTCAGCCCTCGTGGTTGTGGCAGCAAGCTCACTTTTCCTCCTGTTAAGAGATGCAATAGCTCCTTCTGCAGTATCGTAAGTCCCTAACCAACAACTAAAGTTTGATGTAGGGTCTCTAATACTAGGAACCCATCTACCTGATTTCGTTTTACTCACACCAACAGGCAGCTCTAGGACATCAGTCTGCTCGTCCAAGCATTCAGACGTACTTCTGGTCCCCGTCCTACACCCATACATTTTCCGGAACTCTTCCCTTCTATGATCAGCAGCAACAGCATCCTCCTCAGGAGTGCTATAACTACCCAATAAAACACGAGATTTCGACTTGGGGTGCAAAATTCGCACACCCCAGCGTTTAAGTCCACTTCTTCTAACACCAGAAGGAAGCTTCCTTTCCTCAAAATCATCCCAACAATCTTCCTTAGACATCTCCTCAAACTCGGCTTCCTTCTTCTTCACAGCAAGTGCGGCCTCTTCAGGGGTACTGTAATTTCCCAAGTGAACTTCAGTCTTCAGTTTCGGATGTCGAACTCGTGCCCTCCACTTATTACGATCTTTGGATACACCACGTATATGCTTCCTTATCTCGGAAACCCCACCACAAGTTTCAACCTTTACATCATCCCCACCATTAACCATCTCTTCAAACTCCATCATTTTCCTCCTAAGATTATAAACCTAATTAATTAAACCTAAGCACCCCATATTCTTGATTTGATCACCTACAATTAAATTCAACATCAGTTTAATCGGTCCAACAGACCAACACCCTAACCAAATCACACCATTTTCCCCATAAAATTATACACCAAGGTCCAAAGTAATCAACTTTATACAACTAAGGCGATTAATTTCAACCAAATATGAATACATTTCTACATACAGGTTGCACAATAATCAGATAAAATCAACTATGCCCCCTTTAATTCCACCAAATTCCTCCGAAAATTAAACTATCAAAGTAATTAACTTTGTGCAAAAGCAACTGATTATCTGCATGCATAAGTACATATTTACATACATGTTGCAGAAACTAAGATAAAATCATGGTCTCCCTCTGTTCCATCAAATTCTTTACGCTTAATTTAAAAATGCGAGAGAAATTCAAACCAAACGTGAAGAATTGAGAGATGGGGCTGGAGTACTAAGATGAAATTTCTCCATACTAAGACCCATAAAGAAAAAAAAAAGTTTCTCCATAGTAACAAACTAAAACACTATCAGAGTACCCGGCCGAAAAATTACCTTAGTAATTGAATTTCAGATATAAAATGTTGGTGTCCTTTCGCCGGCGCCAGTAGAATGATGGGTTTCCCAGCGAAACTTCAGCGAGGTTGAATCCCTGTGACTAATTTTTTGGTGAATTTTGAGAGATGAGTCATTTCACATTGTCTGAACATAGACCGTGGTGCGTGCAGGGAAGTTTCTAGGTGCACAAATAGGGTGAGAACTATCCAATATCGACCCGGAATAAAATTAACGGATTACCTTTAGACTTCATTAGGCGAACCGGAATAAATACATTTCAAATGGTTTGGTTACGCTTTGGATATTCACTAAAGAGTAAAGACAGACTACTATCGGTTCAAGTTGATGAAATTCATACGTTCAATCTAAGTGACAATTTGTTTGATCGTAGTAAACTTGTATTCTTCTCATCTCAGGTTCATTATAAATGCCAAAACAAAAAAAAAATTGAATAAGGCTCTGTTTGATAGGACTTATAAAACAGTATATTCAGATTAGATCAGATGCATTCAAATCAAATCAGTCCAAAGTAATAAAAACAGTTTCCGTCAATTTCGGCATAAGAACAGCATCGGCCATACAATCAGATAGTACAGCTGATTAGATCAAATTTCCGATAGCTTAGAAGTTCACAGTTGTGTTAGCTTAATATACCATCCTTAAAAACGGACGTATAACACGTCTAACCCTAAACGTATTGTCATTTCAATCATCAATGCTTAGGAACCACGCCAAAAGACTTCGAATGAATGCCTAAAATTCAACAGCTGTAAGATCATACCCTGCAAGGTGATCTTGCAAGGACTTCCATTGAACCACAGTATCAGTGCCTGCAAGGTGATCTTGCAAGGACTTCCATTGTACCACAGTATCAGTGCCTGCAAAGGTAATATATGCACAACCAAATGACAGGCTCACAAAGGTCTTCCACAACACGCTATAGCTGCGCTTCTTCATCTGGCAAGCTAAATTCCATCTGTTCATCTACCTCACTAAACTTACCCAATAACAGTCCATACTCACTGATGATACCCAAACTCACTGCTTCATCAAAGACAGGTGTGCAACCATTTTTCGGCTGATCTTCTTTCAAGATCACACTTCGGTCTCTGACATCTGAACTGTTTGAATTCTCCTGCTCAAACACTGGAACCAGCGAGCTTGGAAAAACGTCATATTTCAGATTATCAGGAGCATCGACCACCATGCAATTCAACTTATTACTGACAGGAATGCTGTTCAAATTATCTGCAGCCGAAATTATCATCTCAGAATCAGGCGCCACTGGCTCTTCATTAGCTTCAGACCCATCAAAATCATCCCAAGCACCTCCCTTGGACATCTCCTCAAACTCAGCTTCCTTCTTCTTCACAGCAAGTGCGGCCTCTTCATGGGTACTGTAACTTCCCAAGTAAGCTCTAATCTTCAGCTTCGGATGTTGAACTCGTGCCCTCCACTTTTTACCATTTTTGGAAACCCCACGTATATGCTTCCTTACCTCGGAAACCCCGTCACAGTTTTCAACCTTTACATCCTCCCCAACATTAACCATCTCCTCAGACTTATCAGGAACATCAACCACCGCACAATTCAACTTATCACTGATAGGAATGCTGTTCAAATTATCTGAACCTGAAATTATCATCTCAGCATCAGGCCCCACTGGCTCTTCATTAGCTTCAGACCAAACTTCAGACCCCTCCAACTCAGCCCTCGTGGTTGTGGCAGCAAGCTCACTTTTCCTCCTGTTAAAAGATGTGATATCTCCTTCTGCAGTATCGTAAGTCCCTGACCAACAACTAAAATTTGATGCAGGGTCTCTAATACTAGCAACCCATCTACCTGCTTCCGTCTTACTCACACGAACAGGCAGCTCTAGGACACTAGTCTGCTCGTCCAAGCATTCAGGCGTACTTCTGGTCCCCGTCCTACACCCATACATTTTCCAGAACTCTTCCCTTATCTGGTCAGCAACAGCAGCCTCCTCAGGACTACTATAACTACCCAACGAAACACTAGATTCCAACTTTGGGTGCGAAATTTGCACACCCTGCCGTTTAAGTCCACTTCTTCTAACATTAGAAGGAAGCTTCCTTTCCTCAAAATCATCCCAACCACCTTCCTTAGACATCTCCTCAAACTCGGCTTCCTTCTTCTTCACAGCAAGTGTAGCCTCTTCAGGGGTATTGTAACTTCCCAAGTCAACTCTAATCTTCAGCTTCGGATGTTGAACTCGTGCCCTCCACTTTTTACCATTTTTGGAAACCCCACGTACATGCTTCCTCACCTCGGAAACCCAATCACAATTTTCAACCTTTATATCCTCCCCAACATCAACCATCTCCTCAAACTTATCAGGAACATTAACCACCACACAATTCAACTTATCACTGAGAGGAATGCTGTTCAAATTATCTGCAACCGATATTAGCTTCTCAGAATCAGGCGCCACTGGCTGTTCATTAGCTTCAGCCCCAACTTCAGACCCCTCAAACTCAGCCCTCGTGGTTGTGGCAGCAAGCTTACTTTTCCTCCCGTTAAAAGATGTGATATCTACTTCTGCAGTATCGTAAGTCCCTGACCAACAACTAAAATTTGATGCAGGGTCTCTAATACTAGCAACCCATCTACCAGCTTCCGTCATACTCACACCAACAGGCAGCTCTAGGACACTTGTCTGCTCGTCCAAGCATTCAGGCGTACTTCTAGTCCCCGTCTTACACCCATACATTTTCTGGAACTCTTCCCTTCTCTTGTCAGTAGCAACAACAGTCTCCTCAGGAGTACTATAACTACCGAATGAAACACGAGATTTCAACTTTGGGTGTGAAATTTGCACACCTCGCCGTTTAAGTCCACTTGTTTCCTCAAAATTATCCCAACAACCTTCCTTAGACATCTCCTCAAACTCGGCTTTTTTCTTCTTCACAGCAAGTGCGGCCTCTTCATACGTACAATAATGTCCCAAGTGAACTTCAGTCTTCAGCTTCGGATGTTGAAGTCGTGCCCTCCACTTTTTACCTTTTTTGGAAACACCACCACCACTAGTTTTGACCTTTACATCCTCCCCACCATTAACCATCTCCTCAAACTTCACCATTTTCCTCCTAAGGTTATAAACCTAATTAATCAAGCCTAAGCACCCCAATTCATGATTTAATCACCTAAAGACCTACAATTAAATTCAACATCAGTTTAATCAACACCCTAACCAAATCACACCATATTCCCCATTAATATTATACACCAAGGTCCAAAGTAATCAACTTTATACAAAAGCGAAGGATTATAACCAAATATGAGTACATTTCTACATACATGTTGCACAGAAATAAGACAAAATCAACTATACCCCTTCTAATCCCACCATTTTCCTCCGAAAATTATTCTATCAACGTAATCAACTTTGTTCAAAAGCCACTGCTTTTTAGCATATACAAGTACATATTTACATACATGTTGCAGAAATCTAAGATAAAATCATCACCCCCCACTGTTCCATTGAATTCTTTACGTTTAATTTGAAAATGCGAGAAGAATTCAAACCATATGTGAAATATTGAGATATATTAAAGCTTCTCCATACTAAGTCCCCAAAAAGACAAAACAAAACAAAAGTTTCTCCATAGTAACAAACTAACACTATCAGAGTATTCGGCTGAAATATTACCTTAGTAAATGAATTTCTGATATGAAATGTTGGTGTTCTTTTGCCGGCGCCGATTTAATGATGGGTTTCCCGGGGAAACTTCATGGAGGTTGAACCCCTGAGACTAATTTTTTGGTGAGTTTTGAGAGAGAAAGATGAGTCATTTCACAATTCACATTGTCGAACCAGGGACATAAAGAAGGGAACAATAACATAGACCTTGGTGAGTTGGTGCGTGCAAGGGAAGTTTCTAGGTGAATACCAAAAATTCTATTATAGTTGTCAGTATTTGACAATTAGGATAAGAAATAAAATAGGAACCATTAAATTGGGATAAGATAAATTTTAATCGTTTGATTTTGTGTATTAATTCTTATCTGAAAATTTTATTTTGTAATGGAAAGAACTTGATTAATTCGGTAATTCCGAATTTCACGCTTACATGTAGAGTTAATGCCTAATTTGGGGTCTTAATGTTACTCTTTTGTGTTAACTTCACATCTTGTTCCTCCTCTCTCTGCTTTCACTTGGCTTGGCACCTAAACTAACCTTCTCACTGTTCTCTCTCCTCCTTCCTCCACCAAGATCTTCACCTCCACCGCCACAAGGCCACCAACCAACATCAAAGCAATCAACTCGATATCATAAATCCATAAAAATTGTACTGCAAAAATTCAAACTTGTAGATCAAATTCCCTACAAAATCAACCGCAACCCAGTAACAATAAGTAAAGAAAATTACCCAAAATCGATTTTCTCAAAGAAATTGAGATTGAGATTAGGAAGATGGGCTTTGAAGAGGGAGATCATCACAACTTCCCCTCCAGCAAAAACCAATAATAGAAGATGAAATTGAAAATTGAGAAACAGGACAGAGAAGAGCTAGCGGTGTACGAAAAAGAGGCCGAGGAGACAGAAAAACAGCCTAATTGATGATTGATTGAATGTTTTAACTTGATTTGCTGAGTCTGAAGATGATTATTGATGATTGATTTTTTTTTCATATTTTTCTGGAAGTATGCGTTAACAAATAAAATCTAAATTAATATCTTCAAAATATTATGGAATATTTTATATTATTATTTAATTATTAACTATAGTTAGATTTTATCCTAATTGTCAAATACCGACAATCACCATAGAATCATCGAGGTGAATACTGAATAGGGCGACAATTATTCAATACCGACCTGGAATAAAATATAATCGGTAACTTTTAGGCTCAATTAATCGTACCAAAATATATACATTTCGACTTTTCGTTACGATTTTGATATTCGCTAAAGACCAACTACTATCGGTTCAAGTTGATGAAATTTATAGGTCAAATCTAGGAGATGATTGGTTTGATCGTATTAGACATGTACTCGTATTCTTCTAATTTCCATGTTCATTACAAATGCCGTATTCCTTATTTCCTAATATCAATCAATGAATTAAAATTGGAGTATCAAATTGTTCATTACTATCTTATATACAGTAAAGTCTAAAATAAACAAATTGCATTTTGACCCCCGAATAAAAATTGTATAAGAGGACCAATTTATAAATAACCAATGGTGTTCGATGAAATTACCGGTTAACCCGGCTCAGTAAGCGACTACAGCTTCACGATAAATCAACAGGGAGAAAAAAATGAAGATGACCGATGTCACATAATGACCAATTTCACCACCAAAAGTACATTGAAGCTCATCAGATCCCAGGACATCAAGCAAAAGAAGGAATATGTACATAAATGTCAAAGTCAAGCAACTGTATAATCAGAGCCTGCAAGGTGAACCCGATAGGAGTCGACTTGCATTCTTTTCCCGGTCTAAGTCTCTTGGGGGCTCGCAGAACTTATTCTTCAACTAAAACTAGAAGATAAGAGTTCAATGTCACAGTTTTTATTTTTTAACAAAAGGGTCTTCAGGAATTACTCTGCAGCTACCATGTCTTCCTCCGGCAAGAACCACATCGGATTGTCTAATGTACTATACTCACCCAGTAATTCCCCAAATTCATTGATTATGCCCAACCTGACCGCTTCATCAAAGTTGTCATCTGCAGGAGTACTATCTGGAGTAACTGCCTCCGTAGTTGCATCTGCAGACGCGTTATCAGAATTGTGCTGTAAAACTGAGGTTGGAGAGTGATAACCAGCAGTCTTCTCGTGTACATTAGAAGAAGCTTCAGACGAAAGTCTGGCCCTCTTCATATGTTCAAACCTCTTGTCGAGGTCTTCCTGTTTTCTTTTAGAATAACGGACAGCCTCTTCAAAGGTTGGATAAGAACGCAACCAATGTTTAGCCCCTGTCAACGGATGAGTAACACGAGCACCCCATCTACCTGATTTCGTCATAGTAACACCAGCAGGCACCACTCTGTTGCCATACTTTTCATCATTTCTCACACTATTGGAGTCAACATTTGACACTTTTTCTTTCAGGCCTTCTGAGTCACTAGTCAATCTTTGAGCAGCCAACCCCAAAACAATTTCCCTATGAACAACTCCAGTCTCGTCAATCTTTGCACTCTCCTCAAACCTCCCCTCAAACTCTGCTTTTTTCTGGTTCAAAGCCCTAATGGCTGCTTCAGGCGTATCATAGGTTCCCAACCAAATTCTACCCTTCTTTAACGGGTGCTGAATCCTAACAAACCATTTCCCTGATTCAGACTTATTTACACCAGGAGGCAACTCTGTAGGATCAGTATGGTCTGTATCATCGTTCAAGCAATCACCCGTCCTCTCCACCCCTTTCTCAGAGACATCAGCAAATCCCCCACTGGAAGGTCGAACCCTCTTGTGAGACCCAAACCACTTCTTGAATAGGCCCTTTTTCCTGCTAACAGCAAGTCCAGCCTCTTCAGGGCTACTATAGCACCCCACCGAAGACATAACCTTGCGCTTTGGGTGCCAAACACATCCCTCCCACCTTCCATATCCGCTTTCCCTAACACCAGAAGGAAGCTTCGATTCCTCAAGATCATCATCCTCAAGAGGCAACTCTGAAGGATCTGTTTGGTCTATATCATCATTCAAGCAATCACCCATCCTCACCACCCCAGTTGCTGATTTCTCAGAGACGTCAGCAAACCCCCCACTGCAAGGTCGAACCCTCTTGTGAGACCCAAACCTCTTCTTGAATTGGCCCTTTTTCCTACTAACAGCAAGTCCAGCCTCTTCAGGGCTACTATAGCACCCCACCGAAGACATGACCTTGCGCTTTGGGTGCCAAACACGTCCCTCCCACCTTCCATTTCCCCTTGCCCTAACACCAAGAGGAAGCTTCGGTCCCTCAAGATCATCACCCCCATTCTCCTTACCACCCATAAACCTCCCCTCAAAACCATATCCATTCCCATTCTCACACGCCTTACCACCATTAAACTTCTCTTCAAACTCGGCCTCCTTCCTGTTAACAGCCATTGCAGCCTCTTGCGGAGTCCTATAACACCCTAACGAAACAACAAACTTCAGCTTTGGGTGCCAAACTCTCCCTTCCCACCTCCCTTCTCTGCTTTTCCTAACACCACAATGAAACTCTCCTCCCTCAAAACTATCCCCATTCCCCTTCCCCTTCCCATTCTCCTCGTCCTCATTCTCATTCCCCTTCCCATTCCCGTCCTCATTCCCCTTCCCATTCTCGTCCCCATTCTCACTCCCCTTCCCATTCTCGTCCCCATTCTCACTCCCCTTCCCATTCTCACCCACAATCTCATTCCCCTTCCCCTTCCCATTCTCGCCCTCATTCCCCTTCCCCTTCCCCTTCCCCTTCCCATTCTCATTCTCGCCCTCATTCTCATTCCCATTCCCCTTCCCATTCTCGCCCTCATTCTCATTCCCACTCTCCTTACCACCCTTAAACCTCTCCTCAAACTCAACCTCCTTCTTATGATAAGCCGCCACCGCCTCCTCCACATTACCAAACATCCCCATCCAAATCCGCCCACTCGAGTCCGGATAATTAATCCTAGCAACCCACTTCCCTGACTTCACCCTCTCCACCCCAACCGGAACCTCCACACCACCACCACCACCACTCCCCTCCTCACCACCCACCTCTTTCTCAACACCACCCCCAACACCACCCAATTTCCCACCATCCACATTCTCTAAACTACCACTTTCATCACACAACTTCTTACCAACATTATTATCAACATCAACACAACCAGAATTATTCAAATTATTCAAATTATTAAAATTATTTAAAGTACTACAGCTACGATCCCTAGAAATTCGCAAATCTTCCAACACACGCAACGCTTCAAACTCAGATTTCTTGGCAGAATAAACAGCATAAGCTTCCTCAGGTGTATCAAAAGTACCCAACCAAAGTCTCACCTTTTTAATTGGGTGTCGAATTTCCGCCGCCCACTTTCCCCACTGCCGCTGCCGAACACCCGGAAACTTATTCTTCCCCCGCTTCCCCGCCACCTCCTCCGCCGCCGGCGACGCCTGTCTTTTGGCCTTCTCCGGCGGGTCTCCGGTGAGGTTCACCTCCCGGAGAAACTGCTTCCTCTTCGCCGGCTTCGAAACGGCGTCGTCTTCGTCGCTTGATGAAGAATCCGTCGCATCTGGGTCAATACAGAAAACTCTGAATTTCTTCATGTAGAAAAAAAAAAAAAAACTAAAATCTGGGTTTTTCTGGGTTTTTTTTTAATTACAGAGAGGTGGAATTTTGTGGATTTTGGGGGGAGATTATATAGTGTAAGAGAAGGTGGCTTGTAGAAGAAGGGTTTTCTGGAGAATTTAAGAGGGAAATCTGAAATTATGAAGGAAATCAATTGATCAAGGAAAATAAAGATAATTAAAGATATAATTAATTTTTTTACATAATTGTTAATTTGATAGGATAAAGGATTTATTATTAATAAGAATTGAAGTAAGAAGAACGAGGAATCCTGGTGTGTGTGTGTGTGTATCGTCAGTGACACATTTTCTGGTGTTTGTAAATGTGTAATAGGACTAGGTATGAAATTTGGAATCTTCTTTTGGCATATCTTTTTTTTTTGTGCTTTAGGTTCGTCTCATGCCTCTCTTGTGATTTTTATCTTCTTTCTCTATGGATATCGATAGTGTTCGTCTGTTCGAGCATTGTTCGAAATGACTTTGAAAGGGTTTTGTAATGGTCGGTTATTTGATGAAGGGAAATTGTAATTGGTTAGCGGACTATAAGTTTAATAAGTGATTGTTATCTAACACTCAAATTAATGAACATAGGAAAACACGATATAGTTATCCCATGTTTTAGATTGCGATTGAAGTTGGTTGAGCAACGAATCTGATGAGATATTATTGTGATTCGTTCGTTTAATCAGCTGTGACAGATTAATTATACAGAAACAAATAATACAATTGAATTCTAAATTCTAGTTCCCAAACACGGCTTAATTGCATAGGAGTAAGTTAGAAGTGTTACTCGTTTTTTTTTTATTGGCGGGAAAGGTAATATGAACATAGAAACCCGCGATATAGTTGTTTCATGTTTTAGATTGAGATTGAACTTGGTGCGAGCACTGAATCTAATGAGATGCGGAGTATTATTGTGATTCGTTATTACAATCGGTTGTAACTGATTAAACAAATACGGAAAAAAAAAATACCAGTATTGAATTTTAAATTCTAGTTCCCAAACACGGCAACTGCATGGCTGAGAAGTTACAAGTTATTATGGGATATGTTTCAGACGAGATCCTTGTCAGAATAACTCGTAAAGTAATTTGTTAGCTGACGTCTGAGTTATTTGTCATTTTGGTGTCTGAACTTTTCCAAAAAAAATGAATTTGGTGTCTGGCAACTTTTATCAACCAAAT
>JBBYHQ010000007.1:1714929-1738220 GCA_038382645.1 Spergularia azorica | reverse complement strand
TAGGTGCTCTTAGATAATCGTCCATGAATGATAGGCATTCCTAGGTAGATACCTAGGTCATCGGTAATCGGAATACCGAGAGTGGCACTGATGTTGTTTTTCTGATCAATGCCTACGTTGCTCGAGAAGAAAATCTGGGATTTGGCTTTGCTCACTTTCTCGCCGGAAGCTAAGCAAAATCTGTCCAAGATGCTCAGAGGCTTCCGCAAACAAGATTAAATCGTCGGCGAAGAAAATGTTGGAAATTGCCGGACCTGATCTACTGGCACGTGGAGGCTTCCATTGACCAATTTTGACCTGCTCTTCAATTAATTGATGTAATCTCTCCATACACATAACAAAGAGATACGAGGATAGCGGGTCTCCTTGTCGTACCCCACGAGACGGAGTAAACTCCTCAGTAGCTTCATCGTTCCAAAGGACCCGACAGAAATTAAAGACATGGTAGTGAGTTATTTCAAAACCTTATACACGGATGATACTGAGGATTCTCTTGACTACATCCCGCTACCGACACATACCTTCCAAGATTTCAGCAACGAGATGTGGAGCAACCTCACAAAGTCCTTCACTAGAGCGGATGTTGACGCTGTTATTCACAATATGGCGGCTCTGAAAGTGCCCGGCCCTGATGGTTTCCAAGCTTTATTCTATCAAAAGCAATGGAGCACTCGAAGGGAAGGGTCTCCCCGATGAACTAAATGACACCTTTTTGGTTTTGATTCCAAAAATCAAAAACCCAGAATTAGTGTCACAGTTCCGACCTATCGGACTTTGTAATGTCGTCTACAAGATCATTAGTAAACTTCTTGCAAACCGTATCAAACCAGTGCTACCCTTCCTCATCTCAGCGTCGCAAAGCGGCTTCGTCCCGGGGAGACAAATTACAGATAATATCGTCATTGTGCAAGAAATGATTCATACAATGAGGAGGAAGCATGTTCAGTATGATTTGTACATGTGAAAGTCAACATTAACAATTCATGGGAGCGTACGGATTACGAAGTAAAAGTCTATCATTATAATTCAGTAAAAAAACAAGGTTTATACTTTATACACGTAGAGGATCCAATGCATTTGATGTTAACATGTAGAATAAATACAGCTGAACTATACAGGCTCAATAGTAATTCCAACGAAAAACAAAAGATTCAACAACATACAGTCGTAAGTGGTAACTCTTAACTCTATTATTGGAACCCAACTCAAACTTAGGAGTAGATATGTAGCATCATCAGTTCATCATTTAACTTACTAGCGCTCTTTATTTTTATTAGTATGAGTAGTATGTTCTGTCATATATCTTGAGGTATACAAATATGCAATGGTTTAATTATTTCCAGCGTATTATTTCTTCGTTGTGCGATACTTCCCACTACTCACATTTCCAGAACTAAGACCTATAGAGATGAGTTTACACGTAAGTAGGGGGTGGATGCCCTAATAAGAACATATATTTGTCGCATTTCAGGACTTATAGGTCTGGTTTACTTGCTCCGTAGTCCTTATTGTACACTTCTTCCCTTCCAGAAGAAGCATGAAAGCGTACAAAACCAACAATTGAAGTCTTTAGAGGATAAGGAAGGAAAGAAGCTAGTCTCCGAAAGTTCAGGTCTTGAATGTTTCGAAGAAGAAGAAGAAAAGTAAGAAGTGGGGTGCGAAGGAAGGCTCCGGATTGACTAAAATGAAGGAATATTATTTTAAGACGTGATAATTTCGTCAAAGGCGTAGTTACATATACGTCTGTATAAAAGAAGTAGACTAACTCATAAGTCTGATGAGATTCTACTTAATTAAAAAAAGATCGGCAAAAGATAATCGACCCACAACTCCAAAATGATGTAAATAAACTAGTTGATCGTCCTCAGCTCTGTGATTTCTATTTCGTCGATGTAGGATATTTTGTACAACTCACATGTGGATAATTATTTTACGCAATTATGAATTGTAGGAGTGAAGATATTAGCCAGATGTGCATGCATGCACGCAGGTCGTACGAAGGCAGGAAAGTGGTACAAATAAAATTACAAATAAAAGCATGGAAAAGGTGTATTTGTGGTTATGCGTCTCTATTAGCATTTCTCTTGCTGTCTTTGTCGTCTATATGTGTCCTCCATTGTTTTCTATTATGTCAAGGACACTCCACCTAATGTGATTCGTGCAAATTGCGTCCGAGAGCATTGGCACGACCAATTTTTGACATGAATATCTTCTTCTGATTCTATTAATTATCTCCATTTGAATACGTAGTAGGGCCATGTAGAGGTTGGCCATCAACGCGTAGGTGGCGCCTAAGGACATGCATGGACGAGTTAGTAAGTAGAAGATCGATCACATGTTTATCTAATGTATGTGGAGTGTTCATCCATCTATCTTCACGCTTTTCATACATCTTCATGCTTACAACACTAAATATGTTAACCAAGCGGGTTAAAAATTATACGTTAAAAAAAAATTAGTCCTAGACGATCATAGTATGGACTATATAATCAAAGTCTAGAGATCAGACAATGTTTTTGTACTACAACAAACAACGAACTAAGGACATCCTTGGCTTTATATTGTACAAAAATGGTCTTATTATGTGGTTGGTACGTAATTTGGCACTAGCGGTAGATCTTAGGTTACTCCTTACTCCCTCCGTCCCAGCTCAAACGCACCGGAGCATTTTTGTAGTGGAATAAGAAAAATTTATATAGTAAGTTGAGTGGGAAAATGTTGGGGAAAAGGAGGAGAGAGAATGTGAGGATTAATAAAAGTATGAGAGATAATGTGAGAGATGATATAATAATTTAATAAATGTAGAAGAGAGAAATATGTTCCAAAATAGATGGGGTGTTTGAGGTGGGACGTTCCAAAATAGAATATGTGGCGTTTGAGCTAGGACGGGGGAGTATATAGTACGCCTGGATTGTTTGGTCTATGATGATTCGACTTTTGGAACCATCTTTTTTCCAAGACCAAGTAAGATGGGACGGTTAGATATTGGGGACTTGGTCACAATTACTGGTAAATCATAATGTTCCTCAACTCTGTTGTAGATATACACTGTATTTGTTGTCGTATTTGTTAGTATAGGTTGACATATACCTCCAGTTTGGTCAACATGCATGATTGCCGGTCTGACTGGGTGGTGGTTTGGAGATTTTAAATGTAAATTGGTAGAGGTCTACAATATAGACACAATTAATTTGTTTATAGTGTAAAATTGAGTTAGTAGAAGTAAAATTGAGATCAGAGTAGTAAAATTATTTGAAAAATTCAGGTAGTAAAATTAATTGTGTGAGTAGTAAAATTTTGATAGTGTAGTAAAATTATTGTTGATTGTAGACACTTTCGGGTGTCTACACTGTAGACCTTTAGCATTGTCCATTTTAAATATTAAAATTGTACGTGGCACATTCTTTGTTATGCAATAATTAGTGCTACTTTCCAAGTGATTCCGATGCCCCCCCAATCTGATTAGCCTCGCATCGCACATAAATTAAAGGACCACGTCAATAAGTCTCATCCATACGCATATTATATTTCTATTTAATATTAAAATGATGCATGCATGTTTAGTTAAAGAAGAACAATGCATGGATCGGAGTACTTTTCATCAAACAGTGTATGTGTTTACCAGCACTTGCAAACCCAAAGTCACCGTCCACATTAGAAAAACAACGGGAGAAATAACACTTGTTATTAAGATATCACTTATGACTTACCTAATGAGGATGAGATTTTTTGAAAAGGCGTTTAATTACGATCCACAAGCTTTTTCTCTAAAATGAACAATACACTGTCCTCTTCATCGACTATCTAGCTAGGTGTGTTTACAGTCTGATACGAGGTCCAGCTCGGCTAGGCTCGATATCGACCCGATAGTCTTAGCTTGAGCTCTAGTTCAACTAGACTCGGCTCGATTATCAACAAATAAGATTAGAATTGAAATTTTTTGCACTGGCGTGGGTAAGTTTATTGCCTGATCAATGAGCTAATCCAATCAGGGTTTATTGAACTCATCAATCATCATCAACTCAAATTGGTCTAGGTTCAGCTCAAGCAAGCTCCGTATCATTGAAGTGGAACCGAGCTTTGGTCGTTCAAATCCATCTAGCCTAGGCCTAATAAGTGGCATTGGTTATAACTTGAAATCGTGTTGAAATCGTCACAATGCGAAGAAATCAAAACGTATAAGTTGCACACGAATGAAATCAAATTGAGAAGCTATGTTTAGTGGTTGATGCCATTCATAATTAAAATTAAACCAACATTGAATTAGTTGGTGGACTGATTAACTACAGATCAAAAAAGTTAATAGCCAACAACTTTGATGCAAAATTTAGGTTATAGTTAATGGAAGAACTGGAATGAGATTCGGTAGATCAACGAAATCAGTCAACATTATAAATGCATATTCTTATGTGTTTGCTTTTTTTTTTTTTATATATTTATTTTTCTCTCAATTGATTTGAATCATCCAAAATGTCAAACAATTCCCAAATTAGAATATTATTCAATTCCTTTTGATCTATCTTTGAACTCCAATGTGTCATTTTGTTCTAGTTAAGAAAAAAAATTCGAAATGCACGTCTTGAGGTAGGGTTCACCAATCGATTATTAAAATTGGCTAAATTGATGCATCAAATATTCCAATTATGTCATAAAATTCAATCTTTAAGGAGTTGTTCTATTCGCTTGAAAATTTATTAGGACTGAATTATTCATTCGCAACTAACTTTTATTGATTTTAAACTGAATCCATGGATTTCGAAAAACTAGAGTGCCCTCTTATGTAACTTTACAAATAATAACTAGACTCACATTCTTATAAGTTGGAAACATTCAACTACATATACAGTTAGTATTTCAGCATTCAAATACTACTTTAACATTCATCTACTAGTTCGGCCAGTTTTATCCAACATAGCCACAATCTACAATAGACAATTATTATTGGCTCTCCTCAAATAAAGTTATAAATGCCACGAAAGATGCATTTCAACTATTTGTCACAGCAAATTAATACCATCCATTTCGCCTAATCTTCTAATCTACTTGTCCAACTAAAATTTCCACCAAACCAACCATACAAAACATAAGGTAAGCATCGTACGTACCAATTTTTAAATCTCGAAAGAAAAATCATAGTAAAGCATTAATATGATGACTGATGAGTAGTACAAACATATCTGCCCCTCTTTGACCCAACTCGGCATGTGACCAGTAGTTTGATGATGATAATCAAAAGAGAGTTCCTTATCATCTTGTCACTCCATACATATCGACTTAACTACTCTCACACGTCCCACTCACTTATTTTTAGAACCAAAGCTATTAACTACAAAATGTTACCGACGTTCTTACCTGTGAAATAACTATCTCAATTAAAAGTTGGTACTGGAAAATGTTACCGACGAATCAACGATATTAAATGCGAAAGAACTATCTCAATCAAAAATATATATACTCTGGTGATATAGAGATCCAACCAATCATATTTTGAATAACATGCATTTTCAAATGAGTGCTTTTAATTGTTTTGAAGCGTGAATGATAATGCACAAGCTATATTAGTCATTATTTTAATCTCGTGATATTATAAATATGTTTGAATTCGACATCTATCCTATTCCATACAATGCGGTAAAAAACCAAAATCATATGCTTATTTGTTCCAGCTTGATTATTTCAACACTCTTACAAATTGATTAAACGATTAGAGTGTCAAAAGAATTATAAGAAATGCCAATCCAACTCTTATTTCAAATCAAGGAAAAGTGTTCAAATATCTTAATTTAGAAGACGATGAAATGTTCAATCTTCAAAGCCATAAGAATGTCAATGAGGCATGTTGTTTGATCGTATATGAATATAATAATGTTAGTCACAATTTAATAAAAACCATTAGTCATGAATGATGTCTAGTAAACCATTAGTGATTCCGGGAAGAAGCTATACAAGCGGCTTGGACTGACGTCCACCGTTACGAAAAGAAAAATATATATTATCAGTTGTATGACATTTCTATGTTATTCAATCATTGGTCTTGGATTTACACTACCAAGTCATACGGATACGGTACCTCTTAAACAACCATTCCATTGTCCTAACATCTAGATTGATTAAATAGCTACTACTTGTCAACAAAGAAACTAGTAGGTCAATAACTCAATAACTTAAGAAAAAATTAACTTGGCTTAAATGGTTTAATTATCGTTCAAAGTTGAGAGAATAAATGAACTAGGTCTAAGCGAGACTGAATCGTAAGTCAATTGACAATATGAAAACCAACCTATTAATTAGTCATTTCATCTCAAATTAAACTTCCTACTTCATTTGAATATGTGAGAGGAATTCAAATGAAATAGAAAGTTTAATTTGGGACATATAAAATATATATATCGCAGGAAAATTCCACATTATCTTTTCCAGCAAGGCTAAATCACACTTCACACATGTCACTACATTTACCAAACTTAGAGTGACAATCATACACAAGCACATATTCATATTCATATTCATATTTACGCTTGATTTAAATTCCCGAAAAGATACTCCTAGGCTCCTAGCTCATATATGGGGTGTCGCATAAAAGTAAAGCAACTGATTCATACGGAGTATTCCTTTCCATTCAACCGACATCAAATAATCCAATTTAAATAAATCTGATCCGACCCAAACAGATACGAATACTACATCCCAATTGGTACCGTCATTGAAATGATGAGTAATAGCACAAAAGGATTGGCGCCCACACGCGGCGACCCCATGGAAAATTCACCATTATTTTAATGTGTTTGATCTTTCTCTTTCTCTCTCCCACACTTCCCGTCTTTTCCCCGCTTTTGTCCCCCTCACTATATATACCCCTTCTCCCATTTCCCCTCACTACCCCTGCATTTCCCTCATCATCAAATTATTCTCTCTTCTTTAATACTCTTCCAAAGTTATTATACACACATGGAGTCACTGAGTCACAGGAAGCGTTCCCGAGTCGACTCGTCCGAGTACGACTCAGTAGTATTAACAACCGAGTTAGACTTCGAACCCACCAAAGTAAAGCGTATTAGAGACGATCTCCTGAGTTTACTCGACGACTCGGACACCGTCCCGGACCGTGACCCGGCCAGTCACGATCTTGACTCGGTGATCCGGAGCTTCGAGGAGGAAATTTCCGGGTCCGGATCCAACTCTCCGGCGCCGGTTACTACGACCCTCGTCGACCTTACGTCGGACTCCGGCGAACCTCTGCCGGAGTTTTATGGGAGCGAGTTGACCCGGGTGTTGTCAAAGTCGTCGGGTGTCGGCGAGTTGTGGGAGTTTGAAGACGGGTTACCGAGTTACGACCCGTTTGGATTCGGGTTAGATTATGAGCAGAGTTTTGTGTCGAGTGATGTTGACGTCAACTATGAAAATGGAAATAATGAGTACGTGGCGTTAGATGGGATATTTGACTACTCTGATGTGAATTTCGGGTCGGATTTTTCTTGGCGATCCGAAACACTACCCGCCCTATGATCTTATAGGGTACTCACCCCGTTTAATTAGATGATTTACGTTTTGTTTGATTATTTGAGAAGAATTCAGACGAAACGTAAAAAGCTTAAAAAAACAGAGCGTGCTGCGTGTACTTAATTTCTTTATTTACGGTGTAGAAGAAACTTTAATTTTTTTGTTTTTAATCTTTTTGTAAGGTGGAGTATATATGTAGGAATGTTATGTTGAAAAACAAAAGTATGACTCAGATTAAAGGAAAATTCAGAAACTGTTTTCGACTTTCGATAAATCGTTGAAAGCATCATTGTAGATCTCTTTCAAAAAAGAAAGCAAAATTAAGTGATTCTTTGACTTGTGATTCATTTCGCACTTCACGGCACTTGTATAATGTAGGTCTCTATCGTACGAGCAATCGTTATTGCTGGCTTAAGTACCATGTACACAAACCTAAAAACACGGATACTATATAAATAACAAATCATGTGATGTTTCAATATTCAATATGGTGCGGTGTGATTAAAGTTTCATTGGGTTATCGGTGGACAGATAATTATACATTAGAAATATTAACAACCACGGAAACTGATCAAAGAATTATTTCACCACGTGGTTGAGCTATCTCTCCCAATCATAAAGGGTGGAAGCTTGATCTTTACGACCCTTAAACAAGTATAAAAACCACTAAAAGTGTGTTGGTAAACTTAAGTTTTACCCAAATGTCTAAAGATTATCGAGTATCTCAAATTCCGAATTCTATTTAGTGAATTATTCTAGTATTGAGGAGTGCACGAAAGACTTTTTTGAAATATCCAGTTTGACCTTAGACACTTTCTTTGGAGTTAAAGTGTATTCGGTGTTAAATAATATTGTACTCCGCATGGTATGGTACAAGTTTCATATTTACATGGGAGAAATTCAAGTATTATACCCCCATTAAATACCGAATTACTGACGACTACAAATCAACATTTGTTGTGAAGTAACCTTAGGTACCTTTCATTTTCTAATGAATCTGTGTTCGACACCGGCGCAACACATTTTTTTGCCTCTTTTAAACGATCAAACAGTTTCATTAGATTTCATTGCGAAAATCCTCAAACTCCTCGACTCGTAAACGAAGTGTGCAAAAACAATGAAAGCAAAGCACCGCATTTGTAGGCTTAAGGAAGCTGATAGGCCCGGTCTTTAATTTGCCCGGACCGCCAGACGGAAGGAGCAAAAGAGCAGTCGAGCAGATAAACTTCTGATAAACCAATATCAGTGGACCAAGCAGCCCATACATATGAAAACCAAGGCCCTTTTATGAGATCCAACAGACAACAGCAAGAATGGATTTGAGCTAAACCAAAGTTCGACAGCTCGTCTGCAGGGCCGTCTTGGAGATTTCGGGGGCCCTGTGCGAAAGGAGATTACGGGGGCCCTGCTCCAAACTTAAACGAGTCTAAACTTTTACGGAGTGTATATTACTCGTAATATATTTGTAGAATACGAGAATAAACATGTAGGCTATACGAAAAATAAAATCGTGGTCACAACCCACAAGTAGAATAGAACATAGATTAAAAAATTAAATAAAAAATGCAAAGAAAGTACGGAGTAGAAGCTTGAATCGAAAAATTAAAAAAGAAGCAAAGAAAGTAGCTCAAAGAGGATCGAACACGGGTGGGGGATCCTTATAAACATCCAACATTACCACTAGGCCAGGCTTCCAATATTGATTCATTATGCATTCAATAATATATATACTTTCAGCATGCTATTGGGCCCTCTGAAAACGGGGGCCCTGTGCGGGCGCACGGGCTGCACATGCTAATAGCCGGCCCTGCTCGTCTGTGTGAGTAGGTGGCTAGCCAGCTAGGTGCTCTCATAAGTCATAGTCTCATTTCGTAACAATTTTTATTTTTATTTTTTCTTTTGGCGAACACCAAAAAAAAAAAAAAAAAATACAAACGTTGAAAAGCTAACCGACGCCAGACTTAACATATGAAGTTATGAACTAACAAAGCATACAACTAAATCTCATTTTCACTATTGTCAATAAAGCAACCAATGTTGAGAGAGGTATACCCACTGAATTGATTTCAGTTCCATTAGAGTGGTTACCCACACATCAACACAGGCAACAATACAATTCAGTAGGTTACAATGGATGTTTGTTTGAAGAAAGGTATAGGCAACTCATTGTTAAGATCATCGACTTCATAATTACAATGGCTACTCCCAACCTAAATGTAAAAGGTCGTACACGCCGAGCTAGAGCATCAAGGTCGAATCCTCGTACTTGCACCGTTTCTAGTTGAAATGGAATTCACGCGAAATGAAAGCAAACTTGTTCTCTACTTACCCGGGAACTTCAATAATTAGATGTCGTGTAAGGACTACTAAATGACACTCTATCTTAAGCGATTACTAACACTGGCTCTTTACCCTCCAATCACGCATAAACAAATCAAAGAAACCGAGTGCGTCATTTCTACTACCGATCCATAGTAGAAATCAAAATTGATAATCATCTTTAGGAAACCAAAGGCGTGTAAGTGTGTAACCAACCAAGCCACATTATGAAGTATTAACCAAAAATCCCAAAAGAAAGCGCCAAAAAGATCCAAAAAGAGAAAGAAAGGGAGAAAATTATCAAGAAAAATGACTGGATAATTCTAAGCACACGTATGACAATCCAAGCAACAAACCTCATCTCTGGTTTCAATTCATCCCCAAGTCCCCCAATCCCATTTTCTCTCTCCCCAAAACTCAAACGTAACACTCACAAATCAGCATTTCACAACTCCAAATTACTTGATCCAAAATTCCAATTCTGTTCTGTGTACCTCCATGCTCCAACACAAGTAGCTTCAACTTCACTCATCATTCATCAATCTCCCTCCCTCCCTCCCCAATTAACTACAAAAACCCATCAAAAAATCATTTTTATCATCTAATCTAATAATTTTGAAAAATGGCTTCCACAACAACAACAAACCCACTACTCTCCTCATCTTTCCTCAACAATGGCGGAATCCAAATCTTCCCACCAACTCCCAAAACCACCACAAACCCCTCCAAAAGAAAACTCCTCATCACTCAATCCCAAAAACCCACTTCCCAAAACCTCAACCTCCCCACTAAATCAACCTTAACCGCTTTAATCTTATCCAGCACGCTTTCTTCTTACCCCGCTTTGGCAATTGACAGTAATACCCCTCCTCCACCACTCCCACCGTCACAGCCTCTAGAAGTACAACCCATGAAACCCTCCGCAGCGTCTCCGTTCTCTCAGAGCGCGGTGTTGACCGCGCCCAAACCCGCGGCCGCGGACCCGGATATTCCAGACGGGTCGCAGTGGAGGTACAGCGAGTTCTTGAATGCGGTGAAGAAGGGGAAGGTTGAGAGGGTCCGGTTTGCGAAAGACGGGTCGGTGTTACAGTTGACCGCCGTTGACGGGCGGAGGGCGTCCGTGGTGGTCCCCAATGACCCGGACCTTATTGATATATTGGCGATGAATGGGGTTGATATCTCGGTTTCTGAGGGTGATGCTGGAAATGGGCTTTTTGGGTTTATTGGGAATTTGTTGTTTCCTGTTTTGGCTTTTGCTGGGCTTTTTTTGCTGTTCAGGCGGGCTCAGGGTGGGCCTGGTGGTCCTGGTGGGCTTGGTGGCCCGATGGACTTCGGTCGGTCTAAGTCTAAGTTTCAGGAGGTGCCTGAGACTGGTGTCACCTTTGCTGATGTCGCCGGAGCTGACCAGGTGAGGTTTCGCAATTTGTTTTATTTTTTGAAAGTTTCATGTTTTTGTGTGAAGTATGTTATGGGATGATGAGATGGAGCTGATTGTGATAATATTTGTGATGTTGAGTGTTCTTCAAGTTCAATAATGATAACTTTGAAGGTGATATATATTGGTTTGTTATAACTTGTAACTTATACTATACAATAAGTCTGTCTCATGGAAGAGAAGTTGGTGAACGAGAACACCGATTGCGAAATGAGCTGACTTGGAGAGTTGAAGGTCTTGTCTTTAAGATGTTGTTGCGAATTGAGCTATTGTGTTTGTCAATGGGGAAGAGGGGAAGTAGATTAGCTCCTAGGGCCTGTGAGGGGTGAGGTTGCATTTGAAACCAATTGGCGTCGCGAGAAGTAATCAACCACTTGTTATTTCGATGTAGGATCATTTCCACAACTCATGTGTGGGCTGTCTTTTGCAACAAATATGTCCTCTTGAATTTCGATGGCAGGAATTGACATGTACTCGTAATTTCACAGCTGTTTGTGTTTGCACTTTTTACCGTCTCATGGTGTGAGAGTGTGAGACCTTTCCTTGGGTAGCTTAGAGGGGTGACATTTGGTTTCCTCGTGTATCAGACGCACGAAATTGGCTTATGTTTTTCTTGCATGTGTGTGTGTGTGCACTATGTTTGCATTTGATTGACTAATTTTGAATCTTTTGACCAGGCTAAGTTAGAGCTTCAGGAAGTGGTTGATTTCTTGAAGAACCCTGATAAGTACACTGCATTGGGAGCAAAGATCCCAAAGGGTTGTCTGTTAGTGGGGCCTCCAGGTACTGGTAAGACATTGCTGGCAAGAGCAGTGGCAGGAGAGGCAGGAACGCCATTCTTCTCGTGCGCAGCATCTGAGTTTGTTGAGCTGTTTGTTGGAGTTGGGGCGAGTAGAGTGAGGGACTTGTTCGAGAAGGCTAAGAGTAAGGCGCCTTGCATTGTGTTTATTGATGAGATAGATGCCGTTGGTAGACAGAGAGGTGCTGGAATGGGTGGTGGGAATGATGAAAGAGAACAGACTATTAATCAGTTGTTGACTGAGATGGATGGGTTCTCGGGAAATTCAGGTGTTATTGTGTTGGCTGCTACTAATAGGCCCGATGTTCTTGATTCTGCTTTGTTGAGGCCTGGGAGGTTTGATCGTCAGGTGACTGTTGATCGCCCTGATGTTGCTGGCAGAGTTAAAATCCTTCAGGTAATGCATCCTAGGATTGTATAACTTGATTTTTTGTTTTGTACTTTCATTATCTGTTACCCTGTCATGGCTTTGATTGTCAAAGTGGTAGTAGTACATATGCTTTGAATGTCAAAATTCGATGCTAAGTTGTAAAGTGTGCTAGGAATAACATTAGAGTTGTTCTTTTGAATAATGGTATGGATATACCTTCTATTTCTATTGTAGGAAGTTAAGAAACGCAGATGATTATGAAGATAATCTTGAACCATTGCTTCTACTCTTCACTTCGCTTAGTGCCCGTGTTAGAAAATACTTAGACATGCACGTGGCACTTGGAAACTTGTTTTCTCTCTCTCCTTTTTTCTTTTTTCAAATTGGATAAATCATTAAAAGCAAAAGCTACCTAATTGTTTCAAAGATTAACCCGTTTTCTTAGAATATGATTGCACACTCTGAAACAATGTCGTACACTTCGTGCATAGTCCAAGAAACATAGTCACTTAATCCTACCCCTAACGAACTGTAAATCTGTAACATTGGGACAATGAATATGAGGTTTCTTTAAATACTACACATTGGGACATGGTTATTTTAGAGATTGGGGGGCAAGGGGAGTATGGGGTGTATCAGTTTGTGGTTTGTTCAGGCAAATATCTCACTGAATGATAACTCAATCTTGGGACTGCTTTGTCTTTTGTAGGTCCACTCTCGAGGCAAAGCTCTAGCAAAGGATGTGGACTTCGATAAGGTTGCTAGGAGAACTCCTGGTTTTACTGGTGCAGATTTACAAAACTTGATGAATGAAGCAGCTATCCTTGCAGCTAGGAGAGAGCTCAAGGAAATAAGCAAAGATGAGATATCTGATGCCCTGGAAAGAATTATTGCTGGGCCAGAGAAGAAAAATGCTGTTGTGTCAGAAGAGAAGAAGAGATTAGTCGCTTATCATGGTACACTAAAGATGATCATGTTCCAGTTCAATTTCCCTCTTTGATGCTGTTGCGTAGTTTTTAACTGTTGTAAACTGTCTATCTTGCAGAGGCTGGTCATGCTTTAGTGGGTGCTCTTATGCCTGAATATGATCCTGTAGCCAAAATTTCAGTCATTCCTCGTGGTCAAGCCGGTGGTCTCACTTTCTTTGCTCCGAGTGAAGAACGTCTAGAATCAGGCCTTTACAGCAGAAGCTACCTTGAGAATCAGATGGCTGTTGCTCTTGGTGGCAGGTATGTAGGCGCTGAGTCTTCAAAGTAGTTACGCATTTTGGTGGCGTCATGTCCATATATTCTGTAATGTTGTTAACTAATTTGAATCTTCTCCACTTTTCAGGGTCGCTGAAGAGGTAATATTTGGCGACAACAATGTCACGACAGGAGCATCAAACGACTTCATGCAAGTTACACGAGTAGCCAGGCAGATGGTTGAGAGACTTGGATTCAGCAAGAAAATCGGCCAAATTGCAATTGGCGGTGGTGGTGGTAATCCATTCTTGGGCCAACAGGTAGGAATACTAGGAAATTCTTGACCATTTATTCACGCAATTACTATTCTATGAAGTATGAACCACAATATGTTTCGACACTTATTACATGCACGCATTCCACAGATGTCCAGTCAGAAAGATTACTCCATGGCGACTGCAGATGTTGTGGATGCCGAAGTTAGGGAGTTGGTGGAGACAGCATACAAAAGAGCAAAGGAGATCGTCACCACCCACATCGACATCCTCCATAAGCTTGCTCAGCTGCTTATTGAGAAGGAGACAGTAGATGGTGAAGAGTTTATGAGCCTCTTCATTGATGGCAAGGCCGAATTATACGTTTCTTAATCGTTCAACCCCTCAAATTCTTGCTGTAGAATATGATTCAATACACTAGTTAACACTTGTTAGTACAGATATGTTGCAAATTCATCTACATACTTCAGAAATGAGATGACCTATTGTGTACAAAAATGATATCACAAACAGCCCTTCATATACCACTCTGGCCTCTTTTGTGCTTCATATTGTACATACCTGAAACAGGAGCCTCATAATAGTCAAACTCATGGTTCCTTTTTCTACTAGTTCGATCTATTGCTTCCCCACGTAATATCGTGCCAACATTTTTCGATTGAAAGTCTCAGAACTTGTTTTGTGAAGTCGTTTTATCTATTCTTTTTGTGGGGTGATGAGTGCTAATGATAGTATCCTAGCCGGTACCCCTAAAACAAAAGGAGTATCTTTGCTGGACGCTAAGAAATAAGAGGGTGATACAACCGGTCAAGATTTGAATTTGAAACCTTAGGATTACTAAAACTTTGATACTATACCCTCTGATTTGCTACTTTTCACATGGTATTCACTTTTTCGGGTTTATGCACATGTAACTCTGATTTGAACTTGAAACCTTAGGGTTACTAAGACTTTGATACGATATTACAGAACAATTCCTAATTTCCTACCAAATGGTTAGAAAAGGTAATCATAACGGCAGATTAAAATCAACTGATTCACGCTCTTTTGTATATGTCAAGTCATAGGGCAAGTTATAAATCCGATGAGATGTATAACTTGCGGGACACCAAAAGAGCATATATCAATCGATTTTAATTTTTAACGTGACGTTATGGGCTCCCCTTAAAAATATAGCGATTGCGGGTTGCAACTGAACCCCGAACCAACCCGAAATTTGAAAAAGAGAAGAGTTTTTCCAATTCATAAGAGACTTAAAATAAAACTAGTCCGTATTGCATCAGAAAGATCCCTTACTTGGCAAACGAGTTCCAACTTCCAATATAAAACCCCACTCCCAAAAACAAAACCTCTTTCGTCTTCTACTCTCCCTCTTTTCTCGGTGGTGTTCTTCTCGCACAAGCTAGGTTTTCCTTCAGATCCTTGACGATGAAGATTTCAGTCAAAACTCTCAAAGGCAGCAGTTTTCCTATCGAAGTTCAACCTTCTGACACTGTTCGTCTCCTTTCTTCCTCTCTCTCTCTCTCTTTTTTTTTTCTTCCGAATTTCGTTAATTAATTTCTCCGATTTTCCAGTTCGATTTTCTGTATAATTTCGCTTTTGTTTGGTTTGATTTGGATTAAGATTGCGGAGTTTCGTATGTTTTACGCGATTCGTACTGTGTTACATTGCTAATTCTACTGATTTCCTGCAATTTTAATTGAACGCTGTGATATTAGGGCTTTTAATTAATCTCAGTATATGAAACTGTTGAACTCTGGTGGAATTAAGTTTTTTGGTAATTGTTTAACATAGGCGTTTATAAGTCGTAGAATCGAAATTCCGAAGGAGTGTGAATTGCGGTGATTTAGAATGTTATTAGTGCCGTGATGGAGTGAGACCAGTCTAGAATCTAGAATCTGGAGGACTATGTGGCGAATTATCGTTGATTAGGATGTAACGTGTCGTGTTTGAGAAGACGGAGTATGGAAGAGGAAAGAATTAGGTTTTGGTCTTGTGACTGTAGCGGCACAGCTGCGCGTAATCTATTATTTGGAGTTTGATATTACTGGCACATAAAACCTGTTGGTTTAGGTTTATTGGTGTGGGGGGAGGCGAAGGAAAATTGCGGTTTATTGGTGTGATACCTGTGTGTTGTGCGCCTGTGGCGGTTTAGTGAGTAAGGAACCAACGAAGGGATCCACACAGAAATTATGCTTACTTTGTTACGCTTGAGACAAACAATGGCTTAGTGGTACTTGTTGGTATATAACATGATTGTTTGTTATTTTAGAAATCGTTTAATGTTGGCTGAACAGAGTTTTAACATCTCCAATATAGGCTCCTCAAGCTCCGAGTATACATCAATGTTATTTTATAGGTTTATGACTCTTTTTTATTTCTGTGAGGACGAATTTTGGACTTTGTTTTACCTGCATATGTTGTTTAAGGGTGCCTTGTTTTGCCACTTTTGTTGTAGTGCGTCATGCCAAAGCTTTGTGCTACTTAGAGTGACGGAAGTGTTTGTCCCAGTGTTGGACTTGACTTGTGGAAAATACTCTTGTTTTTGGCTCAGTGTGAAGTGTCCAAGTGTCAATATCCAGTTTTAAATATCTAGTGTCTGTCGAGATACAGTACATGAAGTAATTTGAAGAGTCTGGACTCTGGGTAACGTAGTTGGTCGGAGCATATCCTGTTTGTACTCATATTGCAAGCTGTTAAGACAGTATGTGGACGTGTAGAAACTTTTCCCATCAACTTATGATTACTGTTCACCATAAATTGTGTAAATTATGGATGGTTGATAACAGAGAGCTTGTGTATCTTGCTAGCCTCCTTATCCTGCCTCCAAACTTGATCAAAAGTTGTCATTCTTCCCTATCATTTTGATAGATGTATCAGGATCGGGATATCTGGTTTGCTTAGTGGGTTGCAGTTGCAAGTTTGCAACAGAATCTATATGGGTTGCCAAAATCCAACAAATGTGAATAGAAGATTAAGCACATCAAGGGGTTTTGATACTTTTTGAGTTTATTATCCCGTTCTTATTGAGTATTTATAAAGTGTTCTGAACGTGGATCACTTGCTACTGCCATTATTGTCATTCTGAAACTTCTCTGCACTTTTTTCTCGTGTATCTTGGGTGTAACCAAACCTTATTTTTGCCCGGTCTAAATTTTACAGGTTGCTGATCTCAAGAAAAATATCGAAACTGTACAAGGTGCTAATGTCTATCCAGCTTCACAACAAAGACTTATTCATCAAGGGAAGGTTTTAAAAGATGATACCACTGTGGAAGGAAACAATATTGCAGAGAATAGTTTTGTGGTTATCATGTTGTCAAAGGTAATTCATTGTTCTTTTTTTTTTCTTCCTTGACATTTTTGCCACAATGCTAATGCTGACTTCAATAATGCCTTTGGGTGTTCGGGTCACCTTTAAAGTGACTAGATGACTTATGGTTTATTTTGACATTTTCCTAAATTTTTATTGAACTTAGTCCAAACTTTAATATTTATAGACTTTGTTGTCCATAGAAAGACAAGAGTCAGTAGACATAGTTGCCTTACTGCCATTCCCTTCTTCATGTACCAAGTCTTCTCACCAAAACTGTGTTTCTTGTATTGTTAATCCCAAACGTCAAGTCTATACTTAATCGTTCATATTTGTTCTCGAGTTCACTAGTTGCTGCAGGAAGACCCATTTTCGTCCAGATAATTTTTTGTAGCTGTTGCAGTTTCTGTAGATATTCCCTTAATCCCTCTTTATTCTTCTCAATGGAGTTTCTTGGTTAAACATTTTGTTATGAGATACACTGTCTACAACGTTTAGATGATAAGATCAAAAGTACTGCCATGACAATTAAACTAAACCAATCTTACGTTATACCCCATTGCCTCCACATCTTTTTGGAGATGTTTATTGTCGAAGGACAGATGTCAAACGGGAAAATTAAATTGGGATGGAGGTAGTACTTGGGAGAGGTTGTTGTATCCAGTGGTCTTTTTATTTTATTTTATTTTTTTACATGTTTCAGCTATAATTTATGTTAGAGCTGCTGGTTTGTTGGTGTCACTTTTTTGACGATTCATGTTAGCCGACCCCAAATCATTTTGGGAATAAGGCTTAGTTGTTGTTGTTCTTGTTGTTGTATCTTGTGGATATACCCTTTTTCTCGACATTTTTCCTTAAATGTGATAAGAATTGAAACTTGGCTATTCATCTAATAAAGTTCACATTACTGTTTAGCCTCCTTCAACAGCAGGCACTTCCCGTTCAGCTCAGACATCTACTGCGCCTGTAGCTGCTGTAACTAATGTGCCTAAGTGAGTTCTGTTGTCATTATTATTATAATCTATTATTGTTATTATTATTATTATTTTAGCATTTTGGGATTGCTTTTAATTTCCCCTGTTGTAACATATGCACATCTAGCAGCGCTGCTTCACAGTCTGTACCAGCTCCAGCTCCAGCTCCGACTGTGGCTGCTGCTCCAGCTTCGTCTCCTGCTGTTGCGTGAGTGTCTAATCTCTATCTTTATGGAAGTGCAGAGGATCTCTGTTAACTTAACCTGCTTGATAAGTCGTCCTACTTCCTACATTTGCTTGAACTGTAGTCTGGGAATGTTTGTGCAGGTCTGGTGGTGTCTATGGCGAGGAAGCTTCCAATCTTGTTGCAGGAAGCGGGCTTGAGGAGACGGTTCAGCATATTCTTGATATGGGCGGAGGAACATGGGACAGAGACACTGTTATACGTGCTCTTCGTGCTGCTTTCAACAATCCTGCAAGAGCTGTTGAATATCTTTATTCCGTAAGTTGAGATTCCACTGTTTTCATATGTCAATTGCTTATGTTCTGATATTTTCATAAGTAAGCATCTTGACTATACTTTGTTTGTTCTATGCATAATTGTATAGGGTATACCTGAGCAACCTGAAGTACCTGCTGTTGCTGCACAGCCTACCAATGCTCCATCTCCAGCCCAACAGCCGGCACAGCCAGCACAGCCAGCACCAGTTCCATCTGGTGGGCCAAATGCCAATCCTTTAAATCTTTTTCCGGAGGTTTGTGCTGTGTAATGTGATTTTTTGTGGCGTGGCTTTTTTTTTCTTTTCTTTTTCGTAATCAATTTTTAAGTTGATCTGAAAACAGGGTCTTCCCAACGTGGGCTCTGATGGTGCAGCAGCTGGTGCCTTAGATTTTCTGCGTGGCAATGATCAAGTATGCAATCTATTTGTATAGAGTATTTTTTTTTATATGTTGATGCGATTTCTTACCTTTACGATCCCTTTGTTACTCCAAACCAAAGGAGATTTAATAGAAATCTAAAAAACTAAGTTAGGTGAGTCTGTTTAATTCGGTTCTATTTTTTTGTACAGTTTCAAGCGTTGCGAACTATGGTGCAAGCCAATCCCCAGATATTACAGGTACCATTATTATTGTTGTATTGTATTGTTACCTGATCCCTCGTACTTCGGTATCTTTGATCTTTCAGTTTGGGCAAAACATGACGCCCCTATTCTTATAATTCTTCTATCTTCTATGTAACATTTTCTTTGCATTCCTGAACTGTTTCCTCTTTGGTGACAGCCAATGATTCAAGAACTTGGAAAACAGAACCCTCAGCTGATGAGACTAATACAAGAGCATCAGAATGACTTTATGCAGCTGATGAATGAGCCTATTGAAGGGGATGAAGGGTAAGTAGTTAATTTGGCATTAGAAATCATATTTTTAACTTGTTAAGCATATAGTTCTGTGGTGGCTATTTGGGCTGAATTGACTATTTATCTAGTCTATTATTTTTATATTCTTTTGACGTACTTATATTTCTTCTGGAATTTGTTACCTCACGTCTGCTTTTCTTAAAAAAATTCCATTTGTGACCTCTTAAAATGATTTCCTAGTCAAAGCCAGTAACTTCCGTATATGAATCAAATGGAGTAATAGAATTTTGAAATGGTCTTGTTTTTCTCTGTTTTTATCTACCCTTTATTTCTTCTGTAACCACCACCTAGAGCAGTCCCTCCTTTTGTTAGTCAAAGCAGTAACTGTCTCAGTGGCGTGCCGGCTTCCAATAAAGTTGGATTTCAATTATAAACTAGAGGTTCAGACATCATTCATGTCAGCTTTGGTTGTTATCCAACGAATTGCTAATTTTTCCTATACATGAATCTTGCCATTGGCGAGGTTAGTCGCCTGCTGTCCTGAAATTTAACGTTACCATTATGTTGGCTACTGACATATAAAGCTGTGAAGAAGTCCTGCCAGTGTTTGGTGATTGTCTTTTTGTAAGGCCGTGACAGTGCAGTGGTTTTGCCTTGCCTTTGTGGCCTCATGTGTGCTTTTGCATGGGAAAAATGACAGGATTTCATAGTTATTAGATCTCTTACCTAGATCATTTGTGTTGAAATGGTAGTTTTTTTGGCTTTTTCCAGCATTGTTCTCAGTTTATTATTTTGGGAGTTTGAGTTCTAAGCTTCTATTGTAAGGGAGTGAAGTTCTTTTTTTTTTTTTTATCTTTTTTTTTTAGGGAGATTTTTGGTCCTCTATTACACCCTTATTGCTTTATCCTTGGTTAATATGTATGTATTATTATGAACTTCTCAGGAATTTACTTGCCCAACTTGCGGCTACTCAGTCAATAGAAGTTACCGCCGAGGAAGGTGCTGCCATTGAGCGGGTATGTCCTTCTAGACCTTTTGCTTATCTCAGTTGATTTTGGAATGATTTGCTGAGCTATCGTCTTCCAAATTTTGATCTGCAGACTTGTGTATGCGTTTTTTTAGTATGTTTGGCTTTCAGGTCGTGTATTGCTGGGATTTGGGTTACTTTTTTGTTTTTGTTTTTTCCTCTCTTGAGTGGGAGAATTGGTTACTTTTTGGGTTGGCATTACCTGAACATAGTGTGAGAAATTTTTAGTGGATATCAACCTTAATACTTGTAAGAAGCTCAGTACACACGGGTTTGACTTTGCTGTGTACTTTCACGACATGGCTGTTCTGGTGGCGCCGATGGGCGGACTCCTAGAGAATTAATGATGTTAATATATACTTCATGTATTACATTGCCAAAAGTAAATTACAAGCTATATTATCAAGTTTTGTAAACTTGATTTATGGTGGAGTTGAAAGAAACTCCTCGGCATGATGTTTCGTGTGTCCGTACTGAAAATTTCCTCCTTTAATGTGCACAGCTTGAAGGTATGGGTTTCGATCGTGCAACTGTGCTAGAGGTTTATTTTGCCTGCAACAAGGACGAGACACTTGCAGCAAACTACCTTCTAGATCATATGAACGACCTTTGAGAGGGCTTAGGTCCCTACAAACTGATGATGGTTCCTCAACATGTCGTTCATGAAAATTATAGGACTTGCAATTTTTACTCTTCTCTGTTTCGGTGATATGGTTGGCCTCTGTTTCCAAACTCATGTACATTGCTTAAGTAGGTTCTTCAAAGTTCTTAGTTACGAATGTGACCATATTAGATCTGATTAGACTGCTTCCGAGAATCCTTTCTATTTATAGTAACGTACTGCATATATAGCTTAATTGGTCATCTGAAGATTCTGAACTATAAACATGGCATGAAACTGTGTATTGTGATACTGGCTCACGTACGTGCCTTTTCGTCCAACTTCGTTTGACGCGGGTGGTGGTTTGTGAGCCTTTTGCCAGTTTTTGTTCGACTTCTGGCCAGTACCCTCGGATAGATTTCGTAGCCCAAACAAGACATTCTTCCCTCGGTTGGTAAGCTATCCCACCCAAAGAGGTTTGCTTCAATTTCAAAGTTGCGAAGAGATATGACAGTTGCATCAAACAGGCGAGATTCATCAAATTCCGAAACATTGAACTAGACTGTGTTCGAAGTTGATACAATCAAATGGGATGTGTTTGAAGCTCACATATTGCAAGCATTGCTTTTGCAATGGTCACCTAATTTACCATAGTTGCTTTAAGTTATTTGCGATTCATTAGATGAGTCGGTCTTTACGAGCGGACGGGCGGACGGCTTATCAATAGTGTGTGCTGTCTGCTCTATACTTCTATAGTCTATAGTTAGCCTTTTCTAAACTCCCGTTTTGAAGAGATAGCTCATACCGTCAATATAGTTAGGGTGAAATTTCACGGCACAATGGGGGGTTGATCTTCTCATTAAATTATTGCGTTTGAGAATAGAACACAATCGTTGATTACTTCACGAATCTTACTCATTCTCTAATATACCCTCTCCCGTACCATGAACTATATACAAGTTAATCGCCATCTCAATCCTCTCCTCCGGAACAACTTTATATAACCATCCCAATCCCGTTCTTATCTTAAGAAAGAATGTACCAATTAGGAAACCATGCCCGAATTGTGTTCTCAATTATGTTTGTTCTTTACCACTTCTAATTATTCCCCTCAACGTAACAACAAATGAATTCATGCATGAGATATTACCTTGATTGAACAATCAAATGGGCCTACCAAAACCTATAAAACTAGTTTAGACATGTCAAAGTTGAACCTACTTGAATTCCAAGGCTCATGACTCATGAGACAGACCCTGGTGGTCCATTTTCTAGAAAGCAAAGGCGCAAAATGGGGCCCTTTCAGTGCACACCGGAAGATAACAAATTGACCTATTCGAACCCACCACTTACCCACGAACTTGAATAGGACATTCTTATTTAGCAATTTACACGGATAGGAATCACACGGTCCGTATGGAATTTTCAACTTTGCTGAAATATATTTCGGAAAGTTTTTATATAGTCTTGTTTGAATCGAACTGAAAATAAATTAAAAGTATTAACAGAAAACAATTTGTTTATAACATTGTTGATATAGATAGCCGTATATACTATGATTGGGAGTAAGACAATTCTAAACGGGTGTGTTTAAGTGTTCCACATGAGTAGAGACACGGCCACTTAAATTGCGTTTATCATGCAACCGCGACTATATTCAAGTATAATTATCTTGCTTAAAATTTCATTTCCTTCTTGCAGACGGGACATGAGAATTTAAATGCTTCACAACATTTTCTAATCATTTGGTTAACCTACTCTTGAGATTTATAAAGAGGTTACATCAAAGCTTGTGCAAAAGGCAATAGTTTGAGCTCAAATCGAGCACTCTTCAGTGAAAACCTGCCTCTCGCTCAGTTTCAATTTCAAGATATCGAACTAGGTGGGCTTGAGTTTGTTTAGTCTTGAGTTAAGGCTTACTACTAATAAGCTTTAATTAGATATGATATTTATTATTGGACCGGCCTCAATTATCGGATTAAGCTTTTTATTAAAATGATTATGGTTATCACACCTCATATTAAGCTCGTAGTCGTTCGATTACTTTTTTTTTTCGAAAAGAAGAAAATTCATTCATAATAATTAGCCATACGGCATCTACAACAAGTGCTGAAATTATCAAAATACAACGCTAACA
>JBBYHQ010000007.1:1693577-1705416 GCA_038382645.1 Spergularia azorica | reverse complement strand
CATTCTATTACACTCTCTTTTTGCTATGCTATTTCTTTACCAAATCCGGCTAGGAAGTTGGAAGAACCAAAAATCCTTGGTTGGCAAGGTCTGTTCGGATGGTCCTATGGCAAGATGTGGAGAATTGTTAACATCATCCTGTAACAGTGTAGTTTTTGAGGTGGACTACCCATTCTATTACACTCTCTTTTTGCTATGCTATTTCTTTACCAAATCCGGCTAGGAAGTTGGAAGAACCAAAAATCCTGGGTTGGCAAGGTCTGTTCGGATGGCCCTAATGGCAAGATGTGGTGAATTGTTAACATCTTGTGGTAAATTTTAACTTTAAAGTATAAACTTAAAAAACTTACCCGAATAACAGAATCCTCCACTAACTGGCCTATTGGGGAGCCATGTTACCCGAGTGCTTGCTTAATTAACTTAGAACGTGTCTTTAAATTAAAAGCTACTTGAACAGCTTTTGTCTTTTCTACTAGAAAACTTTGTACATTTATTATACAAAAGAACCAAGTAAACGTGAAACGCAAACATATGAACTGGGATACATATGTACATACTTTTCGCCTTTTGAATTATTCAACTCTTATCGGCTATTACTTAGATATTTCATTTGAAATGTAATTGTTATCATCCTGCAGAGACTCGCAGCAGGAGAGTGGTTTACTGCTCGAGTATCTGCTTGTGGGCTTTTCCACATCGCTTATCCAAGTGCCCCAGATGCGTTGAAGACAGAGCTAAGATCAATTTATAATCAGCTGTGTCAAGATGACATGCCAATGGTGCGAAGATCTGCTGCCACAAATTTGGGGAAGTTTGCTGCAACTGTAGAGCCTAGTCATCTAAAGACTGATGTGATGGGAATGTTCGAAGACTTGACTCAGGATGGTAAAGAAATGTTTACAGCTTTTTATTTTCTGTCGCTGCCAGAAAATTTCCGTCTCGTTACTGTTATTTGCATTCTATGATTGGGGGGAGGGGGGATGATCCATTGTTGAGCTATTGTTAATATGAATAATATCTGAATCTTGTGCGTCTTTTATCTGGGTTTCTTGTAAGGCCGTTTTTTCTTTTGGGGTGGAGGCCTTGACGGCTTGTACTGTAAACATATGATATCCCCTTGGCCCTTGGTTTTCTTTGATGGTAATTTTGTATCACCTACATAGAAAAGGCTTAATAGGAGTAAATGTCGTTTGTGAATAGCAGAAGATACATACTGAAGTAGTCTTTGGGTTTGTGTAGTTAAATCTAGGTGATTATGTACAAAAGCGACCTAAATGTTTCCATGCTTTCTCTGAATCCCTTTAAAAGCAAATTAGTTTCAGTATCTACTTTCTGGTGGGGGTTGAGTGGGGAAAAGGGAAGGGGTGGGGGGGAGGGACAGGAGGGAGGGAATGTTTGCAATACGAGTTGCATTTAGTCAAAGGAAGATAGATACATTATCTCACAATGTACAGCTATTAAATTATTGATAATTGCCTTTGAGGGGAATTTGCACTTGAATCTAGGATTTCTGCTAAATATCACTCTTCTCATGTGCTATAATGAGATGGTGGAGGGACAGCTATTTCTAGTTCTTGGCTTTTATGTTAAAGTTTTGGCCGTTTCAAGATGTTTTGGAAATAGGAAACTTCTTACAATTCTATGTAGGTCTGTTAGGATGAGAAAGGTTTATATCAACCCCCACTCTTGTTATGCTTTTGTAGGTGCTTCTTCTATGAGAATTGTGTTTCTGAATACGAAATTGCTTCTCCTAATAATGTCTGCGTGTAATGGTCACCCGAACTGGAGCTTAGGTAGCCTTCGACTTTGTCAGTGTGGATCCCTCTGGGGCCTGTGGAACGAAGGGTTTGCTTGGTATCTGAGCTCAAATTTGTCTAGGTCCCATATAGGATAAAATTTTGAAACATCACTTTTTATGTGACATTTCATTGTACCTTGGGGAAGGGGGGAGGGGGTTCTTTTCTGAGTGTTTTAGTTACCCTTTGAAGTTCAGTTTATTTGTAGATCAAGACTATGTGAGATTATTAGCAGTTGAGGGCTGTGCCGCCCTCGGAAAACTGTTGGAGCCGCAAGACATTTCATTGTACCTTGGGGGGGGGGGTTTCTATTCTGAGTGTTTTCAAATTAAGTCAAGTCTTAATCTCCTTTGACTCTCTGTACTTTTAATTTCTAAATACGTAATCTATTCACTTGTGTGTGTGGCCCTGGGGTAATGTCTTTGTATGCTCCTTGAATGTGAAAATTACCCATTTATTAAGTCGAAGAGTTTTATTTACCCTTTGAAGTTCATTTTATTTGTAGATCAAGACTCTGTGAGATTATTAGCTGTCGAGGGCTGTGCCGCCCTCGGAAAACTTTTGGAGCCGCAAGATTGTGTTGCACATGTCCTTCCTGTTATTGTTAATTTCTCGCAGGTAAATGAATCTCTGTTGGCTTTCTTGTCGAATTATCGCTTGAGTGCATTAATTATGACCTTGATTGTTCTTATTACTTCCACTGAGCTGATTCCTTTATTGCCTAGCTATTTCTGTGCTGTAACTTTCTCTTTTTTCCCTGATACTAGTGGTGATTAAAGGGACATACAGGAGTCGTCCGCTGGTAGCATTTTAGTTTTTTAGTTTACGCACTGTGGTTCTTTGTCTTGGTATTTTATCCTTATGAGAGGATGAGAGTGATATACTTCTTGCTTCATTTTTGTTCTTATTCTACTCAATTGGTACATTAAAGATGATGCTGTTAGAAGAACCCTCACTAACATGCGTTTTTTTGCCAAGTAACTCTTCCCTTGATTGTGTCAGAATTTCAAACCCACAAAGTTAGTTACGCTTTAATCTCTTGCCACTTTTAATTCACATATGTACAACTGATAACTCATATATTTCAGTTTTATGTAAATTACTCTATTTTGAGCGCCTAAGCGTGATTCCAAAATTATTAAGACACTTGTATTCGTTGTGAATTCTGTTTCTGATGTGAATATAGATTTTTAAATAATGTGTACCTTTAGGTGGCATTTTAGATGTTTGCAACATTTGTTGTTTTTCCTCGTAAGAAATCGCGTGAACACAATTTATCTGCTTTGTTGAATATGAGCAGGATAAGTCCTGGCGTGTGCGATATATGGTTGCCAATCAGTTGTATGAACTTTGTGAAGCAGTTGGCCCTGAGCCTACCAGGTAAATATTCGATTTAAGCTGCTCTAGTTTGCTTCATGGTGTTTATATTTAAAGGATCTCACAGGATAGATTTCTCTGAACTCTGTTGTGTTTGAGAAGAGTTCTTAATCGTGCCTCACTTGCTTCTTTCTTTAGGGCGGATCTAGTCCCTGCATATGTGCGATTACTTAGAGATAATGAAGCTGAAGTACGTATTGCAGCTGCTGGTAAAGTTACTAAGTTTTGTCGAATTTTGAGTCCAGAGCTGGCGATCCAGCATATTCTGCCATGTGTGAAGGTACCCGTGTTAGCTTGAGCTTCTCTTGAGTGTTCTTTGACACTTTATCCTCCCTTTGCCATACTATTTGTGATCATTGTTAGCACATTGTACTAACTCTTCTGCTCAATCTTGCCTTACACTGGCATTGTGCAGGACTTATCTTCTGATTCTTCTCAGCATGTTCGCTCCGCGTTGGCATCAGTGATCATGGGAATGGCTCCAGTTTTAGGCAAGGTAAAGTGAAGAGGAATTGTGTGTTCAAGTATGTTATCATGTTAATTCATGCAAGGGACAGTCACATTCAATGTTATGTAATTTAGTAATTTGTCGGACTATATGCTTCTTCTGTTTGTTTACAAGTATCTTCTGTTATATTCTACTAGGGTTGAATTCGTGGTATAGGTTGTCCATTTGTGGTGCATGTTTTTATGATTTTCGTATTATATTCCAACTCCTTGTTTGGTATTTGATACAGGATGCTACAATTGAGCAACTGCTTCCAATTTTTCTTTCTCTCCTCAAGGACGAGTTTCCTGATGTTCGCCTTAATATAATCAGCAAACTTGATCAAGTTAATCAGGTATGTCCTAGTGTTGTTTATTTTCTCTTTGTGCAGCCGTACTTTTCCATGTGCTGATTACAAATTGTACATAGTCAAATGTTGTTAATTCTTCCGACATCGTTTAGATGTTGTAGACTGCCTTTGTAGTTCTACTTGCTAGATATAGCAAGTGGTTTTGTTTTACCCTTAAAACGAGTAAACAACTTTTCATTGTGCCAGTTCTTTGTGGTTTGTAGTTTGGACTTGATTGGTCGGTTGAGTACTTATCTTCGTTATCCCAAAGTAGTCTCTTGTTGGGTGCTGCATACATACGAACAGCCGTTACCGGTTAATGTGCCATAGGTGGGAGCTTGTGGGGGATTGTCATTGTAGTGTTTGACGATCTTTGTCTGCTTTAAATGAGTGTGTTGCCAAATTTCCTCCACATACCAATTAACAATGGTGCACTTGTGGTACTTTTCCTCCCTATGTTACTCAGACATGGCTGGAAGTGTCGGACGTGGTTACGTGTTGGAGTATCTGACAGACTGACTGATTTTTATGAAAAACTATCTGTTTTTTATTCTTCCTAAAATGGAGCGTCTAGGTATCACGTCAGGTATATGGAGTGTTGGAGTAACATAGTTTCCTCCACATACCAATTAACAATGGGGCCACTTGTGGAACTCTGAGGCTTCTGATTTGGCTCCTTCATTGCTCGTGCTGCCAGTTCTTATACTGGTCAAACTTTCCTCTTTCCTGTAATTTGTCATTAATCTGGGGTTGGCATGGGCCTTATGATCTGGGATCCAAGGTGGCATCATCTGATCTTTTAATGTGTCCTGTTCACTCATGGCCAAACCTCTGATATAGTTTTCTATCATATACCTCAATCATGTGGGGTCTGTTGCAGGTTATTGGCATTGATCTGCTTTCTCAATCTCTATTGCCTGCCATTGTGGAACTTGCTGAAGATAGACATTGGAGAGTGCGTCTTGCGATAATAGAGTACATACCGTTACTTGCAAGCCAACTAGGTGTTGGATTTTTTGACGACAAACTTGGTGCATTGTGCATGCAATGGTTACAGGATAAGGTTTGCAACTCTTCTTCTTTCTCCTTTCTTCCCTTTTTCCTGTGGTTTAAGGTGCCTCAATGGCAGCCTGTAGATTTTGAACGTCCTTGTTCCTTTCATATTTCTAACTAGCTAAGCAGAGAGCAGATACTTCATGAAGTGTAATAACATATAAATCTTGAATCTCGTGTATGTTGAGCATCAGTTGAACAAGTTGTATGTTGTAGGTATACTCCATTCGCGATGCTGCTGCTAATAATGTGAAGCGGCTTGCAGAGGAATTTGGTCCAGAGTGGGCCATGCAACACATAGTCCCACAGGTTGGCTTCATGATCTTGATTCTCGAATTTATATTTCCCTGCTATGGAAGTGACCAAAGGTGCATGTGCTTTGCAAATTTTTGCATGTTCTTTATGGCACTTAAGTTGACATCTAACCCCCCCCCCCCGCGCCCCTGCCATTTTGTTGTTTGATTTGTTGCCGAGGATCGAGCACTTGCCACATAGTATATGATTAGATCTCCCCCCTATGACAATTCTTATTTGTGAAAGTAAAATAAGTGGCATAATAATACTTTTGCCAGCCTTCTATGAATGAGGGACTTGAACTCTTGAAGTATTTTGTAATCTGAATTTAAGATCTTTAATCTGATATATGAGGACTTTATTCTGAGGATACCTGTGTCTTTATTGTCTATCTGCTTCGCTTTCTTTCTTTTACATCAGTTTTCCGAGATGTTTCGTGTTTTTAAAGCAGTAGCCAATACAGTACATATCAGTCTTTGACCGCAAAATATAGAATGCATCAGTCTTTGTTAGATTGAATTGCGGAGTCTGAGATTTTGTGTGAACTGACAGGTTCTAGAGATGATGAACAATCCACATTATCTATACCGGATGACCATCTTGCATGCAGTATCTCTACTTGCACCTGTCTTGGGTTCAGAAATTACGTGCTCAAAACTTCTACCCGTTGTCATTACCGCCTCAAAGGATAGGTAATTTTTCTAGTTTTCCACCAGTACTTGTTATTCCAGCATTGTGTAAGTGCTTTTCTTACTTACATATTCATGAAAACATTCTTGTAGGGTTCCCAACATAAAGTTCAATGTGGCGAAAGTGTTGCAGTCAATCATACCAATTGTCGATCAATCGGTGTGTATACAGCTTAAACTGTGTCCCATCACTTTGTTTATATCCACCATATACTTTTGAGTTTACATGAGCTTCTTACTGCAATGTAGGTGGTGGAGAAAACTATCCGTCCTGCTTTAGTTGAGCTGAGTGAGGATCCTGATGTTGATGTTCGCTTTTTCGCAAACCAAGGTCTCCAATCAATTGATCATGTGATGATGTCTTAAGCTAAATCATGTGATAGTATCCAGACCTCTGAGAAGGTACGCCTTCCGCCGCAAAATTAAAGAAATTCTTCGCCTTGCTTTTCTCTTTTCATCCCCGTGTGTTGGAATACGTCTGCTTACTTGCTGGGAGGTGGTGTAGGGTTCTATAGCATCCAGATGAATCACTTGTTCTTGTTTAAGGTTATATGTTGAGTTTTAGGGTTGTAACTGACTACTGTCGCTTCTAGTTTTAATTGTAGAAAAACTTTTGAATGTACTCCGAAATTGCCTGTTTTTTTCGCTGTCAAATAGACGCTAATGTAATTGTATCCCTCTTATAGCATTTTGATGTCCTATGAATAGATGCTTATTTATATAAAGCAGTGAGTTTTGTAATTTTCTTGGCTCGCTTTTGTGTTCTACGAATTAACATTCCTTTGTAGTTTCGACACATTAATGGGTGGTTCTTACTTCACTAATCCTGCTGTCGCCCTGTTTGTTATAATTGGACCTGAAAATCCTACCGGGCAGGCTGGTTACCAGTTCAGGTTGCTTGAGTTTGGCTGTGTGCAGGTTTGAGGTGACCGATAGGTTAAAACTTACATTCCGGGAGATTCTTTTGTTACTGTTCTTAGTAATGATGTTATGAGTACCAAACAAGAACTTCACATTCTTCCTGTTTTAGCTTTTAGGCTTTGTTCTCGTCCTATTGTTGAGTTTGAGTTCAAAACCTGGCAGTTTACTTGTCGATAGAGGGTTGGGACCGAGTCGGAGTGACTGAGGTATGGAACTTGAATGACTTTTGGTAGCTTGTTGAGATCAATTTGACTGGGTTATTATGCAGTTTTTGACCAACTCATCCGTTCGCATGGCTAGATTATCACACGACTAAATTTAGGCTAGAACTATTGGAACTCTAATTGAGTGATGCCAAGCAACTAGATGTTGCAAATGAGTAGGGAGTGCTGGAAGTATTGGTCGAGTGCTAATAATATTGAACTTCATTATTCAAACAAGCTCGAGTAGTAGGGACCTGTAAACGAGTCGAGTTCAAACATAGGATTGGAATTCATAACTTACCAGCTCAAGCTCAATATCAGTGAAGGGATCATCCTAAGATTCTGACTGGACCAAAAGGCCAAAGATCGGGCTCAAACATAGGATTCAAACCTAGTGCCGGAGCTCAATTAAGCCTGAATTATTGGGTTGAATGTTAAGTTGGTGAGTCATGGGCTCATGGTGGTTGGGTTAGTTACTCATTTTGTATGACCTTCTTCTTGTTATTTGTTAACCACCGCATGTCTTGGTTTTTCCCCAACTACCCATCTAAAAGGAACTAACATCAAATTACTTGCCTTGATGGTTACGGCACTTGTATCTTAGATTGTCCAAAAATAATTGATGCCTATGAAACGAAATGTTATTTAGTTGTCGCCAAATTATTTTGTTTTATTAAGTATAAGGTCGGGGTGATTTTTCATTAATCAAAACTCAAAAGTCTTATGTGTAATTATTACAACGATTTTGCATTTGATGAAAATTCACAGTACTGATAATTTTTGCATTATATGATTATATCTTAACTATTTAGAGGACTTGATGTGATCTGCTATTTTCTAAGGCAAATTTGGCCCTAAGTTACCGATTTCTTAGTAAATTTCATGTACTTGCTTAGAAAGAAAATGTATCTTTTATCCACCAAAGTAGTTAATTTGGTCAAACATTTATAAACCACAAGTAAAACGAAAAAGAATTTAAAAAAAAAAAAAAAAAAACAGTAAAGCTTCATAATCTCTCCAAATCAATTTCTACTTCCCATCTCATTTTACACGGATTTTATGTTATCTAATCAAATGGGTGGGAAGATGAATTTGTACAAGTGATGTGGTGCTAGAAACCACAATGATGACCACATAACATGCAAATAAGAAAAATGTATAGTTATTGTGATTCCTCTAAATAAGAAAACGAAAAGGTCGTTAACAATTGGCAAGATCATTATTCGGGCTTGAAGGAAATAATAACAAAATTATTAACATAGGTACCGTCGTTAAGTTGTAAATTTTATCGAAAATTGTTGTATTTTTCATTTTGTATATGCTATAGTTTTGTATAATTTAGCGTAAGTTGTTAAGAGTTGTAAAATTTCATAAATGAAATCAATTCATAAATGAAATCAATATAAGATAACTATTACGTACTAATAAGATAGTGAACAAAAAGAGTAAAAAGTACAACAAATTTAAATAAAAAATACAACATAATACGATAAAGAAGTACAACCGGTTTCGATAAAAACTACCTTGAGAGTACCTATTTCTCGGGACTACCTAGCTACTCTCTTGGTATACGGTACAGAAAGGGTACTAGTCTCTTAGTTAGCCAGTCAAGGTGTCAAACGAGCAAAAGGTGAGGCTTGAGTCTACTTTCGATTAAAGTAGACTTTCCCGCAAATACTCATGCATTGCACGAGGTCAACATTAAGTGAAATTGGGGGATGGGTACTACTACTGTACTACCCTTATATAAGACTATAAGAGCATTGAATTGCGATCAATTTATCATCCTCCAAATCAAATTCATTTCTATAGTTTCTGAGGCAATTAAATTAAAGTAACATGGAACTCCTGATGAGTGAAGATAGCGACGACCGTGAAGACGCATCAAACTGTTATTCAAGGATTTTACCATATTCCCCAACCCTAATTGGTACATCGATCTAACCTTCTCATACTTCATTCTTCTATTCTCTAATTATAATCTTTCTTATTTTTTGGATCATCTAATAATAATCTCTTGATTACACAAATACGTACGAATTCATGCACGGGTACGATGCAAATTTATGATCTCATGCATGGTCCTATGAAGTTTAATTTGAATGCAACTATTGCATGTCATCCTTTGCGTACAACAAGTTATTATGCATGTCAAAATATTTTATCAATGAGTCAAAATAGATCACATAACTTTCGGTGGTAGCACCATTAAAAGCGTGAAAATATGTAATATCGATGATTGATGATGGTTTTTTAATTGGTGTATTGTACGGAGTAGTAGTTATTAATTAAACGTAGCAAATAAAAATATATTTGCAACTATTGCATGGAATGTTTCATATATGTAACAACCAAGCCGAAAGATTATATATTAGTTCGAGTATATCAGAGTATTTTTCATAATTTCATATGACATTTTCTATTTTTTCATTACCAATACAACAAAGATTTAACCCCGAAATGATTTTGCAGAAAAGGTATTAGCATTGGAATATTCACTTGAGCAAGAAATTTGTGGCATTAGTGTAACACAAGGTCGATGGCGCAACGTATTGAAGACGCCTCAGCCTTGGACCTTCCATACATGATGGTGTGAGTGAGTTGAAGATCAAAATTACTTCAATCTGCATTATCTCAATTTGGGGGTTTTGCACTGATGAGAGATACATAACATACATTTGTCACCTAGATTAATTATTCTTACCCTTGACTAGAAAAAATGGTATTAGACTTCGTTGGAGGTGCAATTATCATGAATTGAAAAAGCAAAGGTTTGCATGGATCAAACTCGATTTGATACTTTGGTTGTTTACATGTAGTTTGAACATTTCTCACATATTTAGATTGAAGGCTAACGATTTACAAGATTAATAATTCTGTAAATTATTTTTATTCTTTGGACATACAAGAAAGGATCGGTTGAGAAAGTAATTATATTAGAGAGAAAGTAGGGGTTACATCCGTTGGGAGTTGGGACAACATGATGGAGAAAGGCTGAGATGGTATGACCATGTGAGAAAGACGCTAGAGATGCGCCGGTTAGAAGAGTAGAAGAGCGTGGGGTAGTAATAACATCGTCAGGGGTCGGGAAGACCTAAGATGACTTGAATGAGGGTAATTACAAGTGATATGAGTGTTTTAGAACTTGAAAGAGAGTCTCGTGTGGAGAGACACTATATATCCATATGGAGGACTGAATTTGACTTTTGTTGGTTACTTTGTTTGGTTTTCTTATTTGCTTTTCTCTCAAACAATTTTTTCACTTGTTTTACAACAATATTTTTTTTAACTTATTGCTTTCCTTTCCTTTTCTTTTGAGCATGTTTCAATATTTTTAAACTTGTTCACTTGATCTTCAACTTATATGACATTAACGAGACAGATACATATGAAGATTCATGTTATTAGCTGACCCCAAGTTAGAAGTGAAACTTGGTTGCTGTTGTTGTTGATGTAGCGTGTGCTCGCGCTGAAGTATAGATAGCTTTGAGATGGATCTCACAAGTCACTAACTTCATGTTGAAGTTGAATAAGCTTGCAATGCCATCATAGTCATGAACCCATAAAATATGATTATTTCATGTCATAGCCTCATAGGCATCAGAAGATATATCATATTATGATTGAAAAGAACCTTTGTGATCGCCTCTCACATTCATTTATCTTGTTTATTCAAGTCTAATACGACCCCAAAAGAAGCTTAGCTTTCACATGAATGACGAACGTATATGATCGGAATATATGCGCTGTTGCACTCGCACAGATGACCGAGCGACAGTGGCTTTGAGGTTGCCAAGTTTAGCTAATTTTAGTCATTTGAAAGAGTTGATTGGAATTATAAACTCATTTATACATCAATATATCAATATTAATAATAATAATGTTGCGATCTTTGTAAGGTTATATCTGGTAATTTATTGAATACTTGAATGTAATCAACATAACTTTGTGGAGTAACAGACTTTTGTAAGGGAAACTACAAACTCATTTATACGGATCGGAGTATATCAGTATATATGTCGGTTATACATGCACACAAATTTTCTACGTTTCGAATCGATCTTGTCATTGATAGTTCGCTCGAATAGGATCAACAATTCACATAAACACATACTAAAACTAAAATCTCACAATATCACATTCAAAATTTAGAGTACTACCATTTTGGATTGTCTGCCATTCATCACATATAGTATATATTACTCTTATATATGTATATACAATACAACTCAATTTCGTTACATATAAATTTACAGCATGTATATTGATCAAAATGACAACATACAGATATACACTACTAAAGTATACTAATGCATCAAATAATAGAGACTAGTTGTATTTTAGGCCTAATAAACTTTACACTCTTCAAGTCTTCAAATTAATACAAATACTACTAGGACTGTTCATGAACCAGTCCAGTCGGCTTTGGACCGGAATTATCCCGGTCCGGGTTCCACTTCTTGATTCTGTAGCTTTCGGGTCTGGTCCAGTTATGGATAAATGAACAGTCCGAAATACAACTATGTGGTAATGAAGGCCACAATATCAGAAATTAAATCCTGCTTCCTCATTTCCGAGAATTGAGACTTGTCCACAACGTGAAAAGCATGTCCCACGCCTTCACAAATTACTTGCTCTACATGGTTTCTTTGATTAGCTAACGCTAAGCA
>JBBYHQ010000007.1:1671528-1693477 GCA_038382645.1 Spergularia azorica | reverse complement strand
TCCCTCGAAGATTTTTGTTAATTCCTAATAATTTAATTTATTAATTGGAGGGTAAAATAGGGAGTCACCTAATTTTGCCTTGTCAACTGTAATTGTTGTCTTGGCAAAATCAGCACCCTAAACGAATAATCCATCCGTTACTAATTAAACTTCTCATCCTTTTTTTTAAGGTTTCAACTTTGTTTTTCCCATTTTCAAAATATTACATTTTTTCGAATGAATAATTAGGGAGGCAAGATAAAAATGTTGGTGAATGCTGATAATTAGCTTTTAAAGTTATTTGCTAAATGAATCATTTAGAATTACTCCATATTTATTAGTTTTCTTTTTAACGTGCGTCGAAGGGAGCGGGAAGTTTAATCTGGATCGGAGAGAATATGAAATTAAACAAGCATACGCGAAAAGATGTAGTAGCTTGGCGATTGGAACTCCATTTTACTCGTTAGACGACACCCCACATATGTTTAAGCCTCTAAGGTATGTATAAAATTATTGTGAGGACTCTAATCATTAGTCTATATTAGTATATGTTTTTGGTTGATTTGGTTCATTAACCAACGTCATATATTGCGTATATCGGAATCTCTTATGCAACTTCGAATTATAATGGTCATAATTGCAAGTTAATATGAGGAAAAACTGAGGATCAAGGTTGGCCTAGTGGTTAGGTACTCAACCTGCCTGGGGGTTGTCCCGGGTTCAAATCCTCATACCCCCACCCCCACAGCATTAGCTGCTCCTTTGTACCCAAAAAAAAATATGAGGAAAAACTAACACTAAAACGATAGAGAAGTAGAGAACACAACTAACGTGATTAGTTATTCATTTCAAGAATACAAGATTGTGGTTGGATTATAATAATCACTAATTCTATTCCATTTTTGGTCAGGAGTTTTATTTTCCTATAACTATATATAAATATGTTATTGTTTGAACAAGTGAATCATTGCGTATCACAATAGGACAACTGCATAATCTTTGGGCGATGATTTTGTTAAGGCAGTAATTACTATTGCCAAGGCAGATTCATTGAACCTAGTCCATATAGCAGACATATTTGCCTTGGAAGATGTTGATTTGCCTTGGCAAAATCATCACCCTAATCTTTACTGCCAAAATGTTTTAATGTTGGATAACATGGATCCTGATATGGATAGGTCAATTTAAAGTGTAAAGTGCCAAAATAAGTACAACCAGAGAAATGATAACAATAGAGATATTCTTTTGGAAGTAAAAACAATAGAGATATTTAAAGCAACGAAGACGGAAAAAACCTTTAAGAAAAATACTCCGTATATATAAGACGATGATTAATATAGAAGGGTGCCGAACTAAATTAATGGTTTTACTTTTGTCTAAATTGATTACAAAGTGGAGCAAAAGGAATCTTATTACAAAGGAGGTTGATTTTACTATTGTCTGAATTTTTTGTATATCAACTCCGTATATCGGTGTATATACTCCTTCAGTCTTTTGCTCCACTTCATCAATTCGGCATCTCTTATATTGTTATATCTTCTTTAAACCCTTTATTTTTTTTTTTTTTTTTTGACAAAGCAGAAAATATAGAAACAATAAAAGCACTAAGAACTAAAGGGCATAACTCGACCTTGACAGCAGGCTGTTGCAAGGTTGTGAGCTCTCGACACATTATCTCGTGGAACCTTGAAGACACCACACCAACAAAATTGTTTTACTAGTCGTTGGAGCCGTCTTACCAGCCAAGTGACCGAGATACCAGGCTGCAAATCGTCTTTGAGCAGTTGCACTAGGTGTAGTGAATCTGTTGATACCCTTACCGAAGGGACCTCTTGACGCCTAGCCCATTCGAGTCCATGAATACAGGCCATGATTTCTGCCTGAAGGGCTGAGTTTGTGACCATCGCCTCACAACCTTAGGCGAGCACTTGTCTTGTATCCTGGTCGAACCTTACCCACCCTGTTGCAGCTTGATTAGTAGCGTGTATCCAAGCTCCGTCTACCTCTAGCATTATAGGCGCATCATCGTTTGTGCCATTGTTGCTGAAAATGGCTCCATTGAAACCCGCCGGGCAGTCGGAGAGGCCCTTGAGATGGGTGGGAATTCTGAAGTTATTAAGAAATCTCCCAAGTCCCACCGTTGTGGCTATTATATTAATAGCTGCCACTGGATTCGGCGAGCCACCCTCAAAGACCACAGTGTTTCTTTGTAGCCAAATTTCCTAAAGAGAAGCACAGAAAGTCGTCAATCCTACCCTACTTGAAGAACCTCCACGCAAAAACATGAACGTATTGATTACTCATTGGTGGAATGCTATCTCAGGGTTGGAATGCAAGACTAAGCCCGGTTGTGTTGCTTGCCAGATGTGTCCTGCAAACTCACATTGCCGGAAGAGATGGTCTAAGGACTTCGGTATGTCGCCACACAAAGGGCATTCTGTCGAAATCTCCATACCCCAATGCCAAAGGTTGCCTCTAAACGGAAGACCGTTATGAACAAGCTTCCAGATGAACACTTTCCATTTCGGTAATAGGTCGAAAGCCCAAAGCTGTTTCCAAAAACCTTGCTGAGACTCTGGGCATTGTAAGGACTCCAAGGCAGACAATTGAAGTATAGCATGCGCCGATTTTACCGAAAAAATCCCTGAATCATTATGTGCCCAGTACTGGAAATCTTCAGTTTGATCCTCCGGTAATTCTACAGCGGAGATTGCTCGAACGGACTTTAAGTCAACAAATCGTCTCAGCAACAGAATGTTCTAAGATTGGTGGTCTGGGTGGTTAAAATTACTCACACGCATTCAGAGAAGATCGCCGAGGGGAGCATCATCATTAATGTGTAGCTGGTGAGAGCCCAGACAAGAAGAGGACATAAATTTAACTGATCGACCATTGCCGATTTTCCATCTCAAACCAAGTTTTAGATCCTGGAACTCTTGAAATAGGCTGCGCCACCCCCATGACGCATTCCCGCTAAAGAAGCGGGCAGTGGCCATCGATTGAAGCTTACCGTACTAACCTTGCAGTACTCGAGAGACGAGGGAGCACGGATTCTGTGTAACGCGGTGAGAAGTCTTCATGAGGAGGGACCGATTTGCAGTAGCTGCATTTCGTATGCCCAAACCACCACAAGTTTTAGGCAAGTGAAGGATCGCCCTTCGGACCCAATGAATGCCCGAGTTGGAGCCAGAACCCCACCAAAAAGCAGCCACTAAGCTGTCTATTTTCGAGCAAATCGACTCCGGGATACGGAAAACGGAACCCACATGGTTAATAGACGCTAACAGAATGGAGTTGATGAGAATCAACTTCCCCGTCTGGGAAAAGTTCAACGGCTGCCAAGCACTGATTTTTTTTTAACGACTGAATCTAGAAGATACCTGAAATGACCAGCCTTTGATCCCACGAAATCGATTGGCATGCCAAGGTAATGATCTAAAGTGCCCTTGTTTGGTACTCGTAGTGTTTGCAGCATCTCCTGCTGGAGAGATAGAGTGACGTTTGGGCTGAACTTCACGAAGGACTTTTGTTGATTAATCACTTGCCCCGACATCTGACAAAAGGAAGAAAAGAAGTGAGTCGTCGGCGAAGAAAAGGTGCAAAATTGAAGGAGCTCTTCTCGCCACCCTTATTCCATGAATTAGGTGACTTTCCTCCGCTCTGATAAGAATGTTTGAAAGGATTTACAAAGAATGAACAAATACCGTGAGAGAGGATCACCTTGTCGAAGGCCGCAGGAAAGTTGGAAAGATTGCGTAGGAGTTCCATTGATGAGAGTACTCGGTACGAAACCGTGGAAACACACTGATGAATCCAATGCACCCAAGTGAGAGGGAATCCTAAAGCATGGAGCACGCGAACCAAGAACGACCAGTCGATCCTATCATAAGCCTTATTCCTATCTAACTTCAGAACCCCCAACCCTGTGGAACCCCGCTTTTTCTTGTTGATGCACGATAGAAGTTCGTTGGCAAGGAGGCAGTTATCACCCAATATACGGCTTTTGAGGAAAGCCGACTGGAATTCCCCAGCAAGTCTCGGCATAATCATTTGTAGCCTCGTGGTGAGGCACTTTGAGATACACTTGTAAACGACGTTGCATAGGCTGATCTGCCTCAGGTGCGAGACCAACTCTGGATTCTTGATTTTAGGAAGGAGGGTAATGAAAGTGCGGTTCCACTCTTTGAGCAAATACCCAGTGTTAAAGAAGTGCAATACCGCTTTGGTAACATCCGGCCCGACGACATCCCAATAGTGTTGAATAAACTCTACAGTAATGCGATCCGGACCCGGACTTTTCGCCTTACCCATGCTAAAAATAGCTTCCCTCACATCCTCCTCCATGAATGGCCTTGACAAGAACACCGAATCTTCCAACGACAATGAGGAGGAGACATACCTGTTAATATCCTCATGAGCCGAAAATGTTGAGTTGGTGGGGGAAATGGTACTGTATAGCCCAACAAAATGATCACGTATTGATTGGTCAATTTGAGATTGTTGCTCCAACTATACTCCGTCTTCAGTACGGAGAGTATGAATCGCACTCTTAGCAGCATTGCTCTTCGCTTTAGCAAAGAACAACTTTGTACCATGATCACCCAGAGCTAGCCATCGAATCTTCGATCGTTGATGCCAGTAAGCTAGAGATACCTCCGCTCTTGAGATCCAGTCATTCTTTTGAGAGAGGAACAGATTGGCATCTTGAGTAGACTGAATAGCAGATGATGCTGCTCCAAGCTCTGAAGTTATATTTGACTAGTAAATGCCCCATAGTTTCCTGTGATAAACACACCATCGGAGCATCCGGTCTTTCACCTCCGCAAACTTACTCGACAAGGTGAACATTGGAGATCCTGCCATTTGAACTACCCAGGCACTTACCACCAGTAATCGGACCTCAGGCGATTGAAGACACCATGTTTCCAGTCTATACGGTCGCTTAGCTTTGCGAGCTCCCGGTTCGAGCTCAAGAATTATAGCCGCATGATCGGACATAAGAATCGGCTGATTGGTAATATGGGCTTGAGGAAACATTTCCATCCAAGCTTGAGTTGCATACCCTCGGTCAAGTTGTTCCATAAGTAGGGCGTCCTCCACCCTACCATTTGTACTGTCCAAGTAAACCGTGGGCCTGAGAATGGTATTTCCGTAAGACCGGAGTCAAACCTCCAGGAAACGAAATCTAACCATCCGGCAATCGTAGCACTTCCACCAAGTTTATCGGTATGAAACTCTACTTGGTTGATGTCCCCAAAAATGAGGCAAGAAGGACATAAGGAAAGAAGGGTAGAGACTGAACGCCAAACTTCTACTCTATCTGCTACTACCGGAGCCCCATACAAGAACAAAACGTACCATACATTATTCGTGACGTATATTTTACAAAGGATAAAGTTACAGGTTGATACAACTACTACAACATCTAACAAAGGATCAAAGCCGATTACAACTAGCCCACCACTATGGCCCGTGGCATCAACACCACAACAAAAGGGAGCAGGGCCTAGACCTAGACGCCTAACAGCCTCGCAAATTCACAAGTCTTCAACTCATAGTTTTAAACTCATTCACTATAACCGGCGCAAATGCGCAATAATGTATACTTGGTCTATGCCTACATGCATGTCCAAATTACCAAGTTAGATGATAAGATATCTTTGTCATCCAACGCGAGAAAGGTTGAAGATTTTAATTATGGCTGGTCATAAAGTTGAAGAAATAGTTGGATTTCCAAATTAATTGGCATTATGAAACTATACGAAAGAACTTGTCGAAAGGCTATGTTTCATTCAACATTTCGAAGTGACATACAGTATTATTTCTGAATATTTTACTAGCTTTCAATGCAAATGATATTTCTCCATGTCTTATCGCGATATCATATTCAACTTTCATCAAAAGACAGACAAGTTTCTTTAAACTTTATTTACTTGCTTTAATTTGTATTAAATCAAGAACATACATCAATGGACAATTATTTAGAATAACTTTTTTCTAAACGCTAAAACGAGTTGATATTTATTTAGTTTTGAATGAAAATGTCAATTGTCATTTTAATTTCGATTATGGCTTCATTTGTAAGAAAATGTAGCCAATTTTGTAATTTCAGATATTACACATTAAAGTTGTACCAAACTCTTAGTAATTAATAGAGTCGATTTCTATTCGGGTTCAGAATAAAACTGAATTTATTAGAACTGAGTACGGTAAAGACTAAATATGGCCACATATGTGTAAAATAAACATATCATATTGAATCTGTAAATTGCGCTGCTCTATTTCCTTGGTACTAATTAAGTAGTCACTGAAGTACTTAGTCGTATAATTGGACTAATTCCTTTAATTAACTTATGTTGATCAACTTCCTTAATCATAATTAAAAATAACAATGAAGATCAGAAGCAATTTTCATGTGATTTCCTCTCAATTTCGTAGCGTAGCTTAAGCAATTTCTACCTCAATATAAATTCATAAGTATTCCCTACAAAAATATACTCCACTCAATAAGCTTGAGCCTATTCAAATTTACAATGGCTGCCTACGATCATTCTCAAGCCACTCTAGGTGCATCAAAGCTTCCTGCTGAAGGGGCATGGACGACCGGGTTTTATGAATGTGGAGAGGATCGCGATCATTGTAAGTATCATCCCCTGCGAGTCACGACCTTAATTATTATTAGTTAAATTGGCTGATAATTGTCGTGTTTTATGGTAAACAATGTCATTCTTATAATCTTATACTAGTTATTATGTACGTACTAGTTTTTATATGTTTGCAATTGTGCAGGCCTCAAAACCTTGTTTTGTCCATGCACGACCATGGGCGAGATTGCTGAAATCATAGACGGAGGCATTACGTGTAAGCGAAAAAAATTACATTTCTCGTATCAATCTATTTACATAAAATCAGTCTTTTATAGGACGGTCTCGTCAAATTGGAGCCCCGGCCCCTTGAATCTCGTAAATTGTACATATACGAGCTTGAATATGAACACACTACAGTACTATATGTTATGTTATGTCACGAACAAGTCCAATAATATATTGATCATAATGTATGGGCTTATGATCATGAAGTATGGGCTTATGAACAAGTCCAATAATATTCATATATCCAATGTGAAAAGTTCTTCATAATTACTACAAAGTTGCATAATCTATTCATTTTAATTTGTGAATGCAGCTAAAAAGGATGCATGCTGTACCTATGCTTTGCTTTGTTCTGGATTCCGAGCAATGTATGCTGCTGGATATCGTCGAAAACTGAGGGACATGTTCAAGCTACCGGAGGAACCTCACGGTGACTGTTTAGCTCATGATTGCTGCTGCGTCTGCGCCCTTACTCAGGAGTACCGCGAGCTGAAAAACCGAGGAGCTGATCCTTCCCTAGGTAACTCCATTTTCAAATCAAAATCTCTATCTGGAATGCTAAAAGTTGAATTAATAGGGAAAATGAAATAGCGGCATCTATGACACTTGACTGCTTTACATGTATGTATTGATAATGATTGTGTAACGGTATTATTATCGTGTTAATAACTAGGTTGGCAAGGCAATTTGGATAAATGGAATCGCGAGGGAATGAAGCAGCCGCTAATCCCTACTCCCATGACGCGTTCCTGCTAGTCCTATTACCCGTTCTCAGTCCGACTGAACCACCAACAAGTGCCTATGAATTGCTACATTAGTTCGTCATATTGGTAATTGCATTATAATTTGTGTTATACTATAAGGAAACTGTCTGTAAAAATGCTTGTACATACTATATTGTAAAATGTACATTTGTGCAGCTTGTGAAACTTTGTTTTACCGTCTTTACTCCAGTGAAACTTTGCCGTTCCTGACACAAGTTTATTTAGCCGGAACTGATGCTGAACAGTTTTCGAGTTGAAGGACATTGTGATAGTACTATGAGTCTACAAAGCTAAGACATTCTAAAACTCGTAACTGGCCAGTAAACGACATCATTTGCAATCGTTGTATGATGAAAACCCCTCTAATATCCAACTGAACAGAGGACAATACATCAGATACTCACTAGTCATTAGTTCAGAACAGGAGATCAGTGTCAGACATATTCTACATTTCGCCTACAGCCACATATTACAGGAAACGACTAATTGTTAGCATTTTACGACACCATATATATATGAACCATACTAAACAGCAGGAAGCAATCTAAACTAAGAGTTGTCAGAATGAGTCTACTGCGCTTGAGCCTTGTTACTTTAATCAGCAGCCACCAAACCATCAGCAGTACCTCAAGAGTCTCAAAGAAGAAAGTTCAAGTGAGCAAGATTTTACAGCAATGTTTGCACCTCATAGCCAACCAGTGCTGGCGTGTTGTCTAAGGTTACCTACATCAAGTTTAAGTTAGTTTTTGGGACGGGCTAACCATAAGGAGCTAAGTGCCCTGAGACGGGTAGTGTAATCGTGGATGACAAGGAGGGCTCTAGCTGCTTGACGGGTGGTCAAAATTCGATGCATTTGCTGCAATGTCTGCTGCCTCAATAGATCAGCCTAGAATTATCAGACAGGACTCAGATTAAACTCTAAGATTACCAAAACTCAACAAACAAGAAAATCCTTTCCTGATTACAGGATTGCTGTAGTTTCGAGAAAATACCTGGTGAACAAAGTTCTCTAGTGTCGTAAGCTTGCCCATAGCAATCGCCATTTGGCCCATGTAGTCAGCAACCATTCCAGTACCAGCAGGACCGAGACAGGTTGCTGAGAGAGTCTCTACAAGAGATTGTTCCAGTGCTTCCATCCCCTGGGATAAGGCATCCTCGGCTTGTTGAGACGACTGTTGCAAATTGCATATTCCCATCAGTTGTTGCTCTGTGAGAGGCTCAAGATGGCTCACCAGTATCTGATCATTCAAACAGAAAAGAGTGGAAAAACATTACTTTCGCGAAACAAATGGATTGGAGAAAATACTGTGATCTTTAACTGTATGTAGTAGTAATAACCTTGAGCAACTCAGAGGAACGAAATCCACCAAGCCACATGAAACACCTCTCAGCTGGAGTCTTCCACATTCCAGACAGAATGTGGAATATATCAGTTTTAGCTCCTATGTTTTTGAGCCGGTACAAGTCATCATAGTGAGACATTAGACCGTCAACAAAAATTCGTAACTCTTCATCAGACACATGCGAAATTAAGGCTGATCTTGTGTCATTAATCAGTCTTTGATGCTCATCCAGCCAATGACTATACTGAATGTCAAATGCCACTACCCCTGAAATTCAGAAACATATAAGAAAGTTTAACGAAACTGATGGATTGACAATCATCATAAACTCGTAAATGTGTTGCTGTCTTGCAGATATTTCAGGTAAAACATAGATGTATACATTAGCTATATGTCTTTGTATAACTCAAATGGTATTATCAAAAGTTAGCAAGCGCGATACCATTTGTTCCCAATGAATTGCCTCCCTCACTGCCGCCTCCTGAGACAATGAAACCCTGCACTAGAGAAACAAAAGCTCAGAACTAATGTTTGAAATGTATCAGCTAGAATAGACACCTGAAAACACAAACTGTACCTGCTGACGAGCTTTTTCAAGTTCTCGCTCTAGCTGTGCTAGCTTAAGCCGACTGTTCTCCAGTTGCTGAACATATGCCTATTAGAGAAGAAATGAAGTCATACTTACTGATATCGGGTACAGAGAAGAACATAATGCTACCCTTCTATTTGATTTGTTGCTTTGCAAAAGATCAGTACGAGGAACATTCAGTAAATTTCTGAACTAAGTTCTCTAATTCCCCTCAAGAAAGATTAATTAGCTACTGACGATAGATAAATGAACTCGACTAATGAAACAACAAAGATAGTTCCTGGAATGTTATGTTGTACGAGAGGAGTAAATCCAGATGCATTCCCCTACATGTTTACACAACCAACATTCATGCTCAATTGTCCCATACTAATTACACGTAAATCATACGCTGTCAGTACTTATCGAAAGAAAACATAATCCGAACAAGTCTTAATAAGAAGATCAACTTAAGCAAGTACTCTTTCCAGCAGAAGAGAAATTATTTACGAGTACAATTTAATGATTTAGTACACTTGTTTCTTCCATTTTCACCTTTTCACTTCTTTGACAGGGGAAAAAAAGTTTCAATTTTCAACTAAAGAGATAAAGAAGCTGACAAAAAACAGTAACCAAAGTACATATTTCCATTCTAAGCTTAACTGCAAAGAAACTACAGGTATCAGCATGCAGTAAAATCACAAGGAAATGTAATTAAACAAGCAGTACATTGTACGTACTTTTAAGTGTGAGATACAGTATAAGATTCCGTAATCATGATATCTCTGACTATAAGTAAGCTCACAAGACAAACTAGAAATACAAACAAAACAATGCAAAAACTGAGAACTTCAGTTTTGAAGCAAGAGAAACATCACATGATGGAACAGAAATTGCACTTGCAGCATCAACTTTTACACTGATCGTACTTTCACAGCAGCAATGGAAACATTAAGATGCAAAATTACGCGGTAGTGATTTTTACACTCCCCTTTGCGAGACCACAGACCTTATTCACTTACAAGTTCACATAGAACGTGAAATAAATGGTAACACAATTGACAACGTAAAAATGTGAATGAAATGTAGACTGGACCTTCTTTCTCAGTCGACTCTTTCTAGCAGCTTCGCGGTTTTGGGCGAGTCTCCTCAGAATCTACATGCCATAAATCGAAATATTAGTATAAAAAGGTCAAAAAATGGTCATGAAGTAGAAGCAAGTGTTGCAAATGAAACAAAGCTGAAGAACAACCTTTTGATCATCAATTTTTTCCTTTGATTGATCAGTCGAATCCACGACAACAGCTCCATTCTGAACTATGCGATACTGTACCAGGAGATGGATAGAAACCAAACAAACGGATTAATGATATGCCTGATATATAATTAAGCATTGGTGACTGCTGATTCGCATGATTAAGCAAGTAATTCACTTTCAACTTCAGATTAATCATTGGCATGATCTTTTTTATTATCAGAATCTGTAATACTGTTTATAAATTCTACTACTCTGGTTAAGAAAATTCAAGTCCAGCGACTAGATACAATTATACAAATCTCGAAAATGAACGACAAGACATATAAAGGATCAAGAACATAGTTACATTGATGTTACCACATACGGAGTATATCAGAGAAGACTATGAGTCTGTTACTAGGGACGTAAACAGTAATAATTCGTAAAAACCGTATACACAACACAGTTAAGATGAGCAATCGCGCAAGCACATATGAAGGTATCATCTCATTCGATAATATTTGATACCAGAGTCGACAATTGTTTCGAGACAATCATTGCAATACAATAACACTGATGCCAACATTATTAGTGATGACATCGAAACGAATTAACAAACACATATAGTTGTTCAAGGTGATAGATAATTAGATAGTACTATAACAAGGAAATAGTATGTTTGCTTGGCTTTTAGTAAGTACCACTTAATCTAATTGTCATGAAATGCCTATCTTGGGATAACCAAACTCACAATATTTAGAGAATATGAGCCTGAAATTCGAGAAATTTGAGCCAAAACACACAGAATATAACCCAGAATCCTATGTTGTCCAAAACTTCAAGCTTAAGCCAATCTTTTCCCCGTGTACAAAACCATGCACGACTAATATGTTATGCCCTTTAGGCCATTATTATGACATTGTTAAAGAACATAATAAGATTGACTACCGCTAGTACGTGTCTATAAATTACACCTCTAGTGTCTAATTACGCCTATAACTTCAAAAATTAGCGATATTGACATAAGAATAAGAAAACAATAACGTGACACCGATATTGTACATGTTACTAACGTTGTAATAACGCTTCACCTCGAGTACCTATTTACGTGCTTAGACATTGCACCTTTAATATTTGATTCATTACAATTCAATTTAATTGAATTAATTAAGATTCCGTGACTTTATAGGGTAAAAGAAAAAATCAAGCAAAACGTGACATCGAAATTGAGTATCACATGATGAAACATTCAAGTAGGATCAAAATACCAAAATCAGAGGAAATTGAAAAAGAAGCAAACCTGATTTCTATCATCAGTATCAATATCTGTAGAAGTATCAGTCTGTTGGCTGGTATCACCCATGGGTGGTGCAGCAGACTCACCCCAGTTATCAAACTGTCTGCTGTTTCGCACCGCCGCGGCCGCCACCCTCTTCTCCACCAGCAACTCCCCTGCATCAACCACCTCAGTTGTTGCTGTTGCACTCAAATAACTGTTCTGCATTGCAAAATCAACCACCAAAATTAATAATTACCATTTAATCCAAATTTTCATCCAATTCAAAAACATGGGTTACGTTCAAAACAGTATATTAAAAGGGTAAAAAAGGAACATACAGGATTTACGGTTGCAAAAGGTAAACTTGAAGGAAAAGCCAGACTCACATTGCTTGATTTTAGGCCATAAAGACCACCTTACAAAAAAACATGTGAAATAATGTTAGTTAGTTAGTTAGTTAGTTGCATGAAAAAAAAATGACAAGAGAGAAAAATAAGGAGAAGTTTACTTCTGCTTAAATCAACAGCATCTTGTTGGTGGAAAACAACCGGATTCTCTAGCTCACCTATGTTGTTGTTGTTACGAGTAGCACTATTAATATTCTCGTCGCCCCTGTATTATTATTACGAACAATTAGCAAACACGATGATCCAAAACGCTTTCGCAAATACGACTTTTAGATGATGAAAATGTCACGTACTAACCTGAGGAAGTAATTAGGAGAAGAGTGGCAATACATTTCTCTAAAACTCTGCATTTTTATGTTTTTGTAATACAAAGTTGCTTTCAAAACGAGCCTTTTCAACTCTTTAAGTAAAGACACACATTATATATAAGTGTCACAAAGATCTGTGCAAATAAAATAAAAAAAGAATGAAAACAAGAAAAAATGACATAAATTCAAAGAGTAATGATTAAGAAAAAGGAAGAAGAAATAGTAAACTTTTTGGCAGAGCAGCAGAAGATTGCGTATCAGTACGGTGTAAGCTAGCTAGGAGATAGATTTTGATAAAAATAAAGATATAAAAATGGTAGGGGGGACTTTATATAAATATTGAGGGTCTGACTTGGGAATTTAGTGTACCAATAAATCCCACAAGATGAGCGCAAAAGCATCGATCTGGTGCTATACGTCTTAGTCTATACGTTTACTAGCCTAGGCTATATGCAAACTTTTGGATTTATATTGTGTTCTTTAAAAGAGATGGATTTAGCTGGAGAAGTGGAGATACTAGATAGATTTGCCATTTATATCAGGATTCAGAGGCTATAGCCGAACCCAATCGTGTCGAATTGTCGATTGAGTCCACCAGGCATGGTTCGGGAATGAACTACTGTGTATATATAGGACCCATTGTCGTCAACCCATCACCATGGTGAGATTGGGGGGGGGGGGACTTTGATGGCTCTTTGTAAATATTTTGGTGACAATGGCATTCTCGGCTTGTCAAGTGTGTGTAGTTTTTTTTTTTTGGGTTATATGTCGAGTGTGTATAGTAGTTGTCAAGCTCTGAAGAATTCATGGGTATAGGGTGCGTAGTGCAAGTACTCGATCTCTTTTTCTAAAGTGATTTGATTTGAGTTCTTCGCTTCTTTTGAAGCAAATAATGAACTCGTAATAAAACGTTGATGGCTCATTGTAAATATTTTGGTGACAATGGCATTCTCGGCTTGTCGAGTGTGTGTAGTTTTTTTTTTTTTGGTTATATGTCGAGTGTGTATAGTAGTTGTCAAGCTCAGGAGAATTCATGGGTATAGGGTGCGTAGTGCAAGTACTCGATCTCTTTTTCTAAAGTGATTTGATTTGAGTTCCTCGCTTCTTTTGAAGCAAATAATAAAGTCGTAATAAAACGGTACAAGTATTACGAAGAAAAGACTAAGCTTTTTGTCATTTTCCTACCTTACACTTGTTCTGCACCACTCCAAACGTGCACTCTCACGATCTTTTATCTAATTTGTTTTGTTACTTGTGGAGTATTTTTCTTGTGTGTTTCAACTTTCAAGGGGAGCTTTGTTTTTGTTGCATTTTTGTTTTTGGCTGGATATTGTTTTGATGGTTCAGCATTTTGGAGCGCATTGGGTGCTCTAGAAGTACACATTAATGTACATTGATATTGGTTACTCCAATTGGTTCACTTGGTTTGCAAAATCAACTTTGCATCATTATCTAGTTCTTGAATTGATTTTGCTTTTATAATTCTCCTATACGAAAAACATTGGTTATAAAAGTGCGTCACACGAGAAAGTGTACAAACCAATATGCAAACGTAAAAAACATTACGTAAATTAGGTGACCATAACAAGAACATGGAAAATGTTTCAAACTTCGTGTGTTTTTTGGCTTTCAAACTTTATTATGTTTGTTTTTTAGTATATCAGTATATGCGATATGCAATGAAATTCAAACCTTAATCAAGTTAGTTGAGAGAATCAAGATTCGACTTTCTGCATATTTCTTACGCCTCATCCAAGGGTTGAATTGCCAAGTTTGTGAAGGAAGTAGACCTATAGTTTACCGGATAAGAATTCACAAACTTGGCAATTCAACCCTTGGATGAGGCGTAAGAAATTGGACTTTTAACTTGTGAGACTAACTTGACTAATCGGTTGCTATATTAGTGGGGTCGAGTCTCACCGTAGATTATCCTTGTAAAATGAAAAAAAAAATGGTATATAAGCAGAAACCATGGAAAAACAGTGAAACACCAAAAAAAGAAGGGCAGCAGCTTTAATCCAGACTTTTGGGTCTAATAAAACTGGAGATGGAGAGTAGAGTGTAGGCTGCAAAGGCTACTACTAATCCCACCTCCATATTTCTCCAGTGAATTCTTGATGACTTTTTCTGCCTCGTCTTCTTCAATTTTATTTTATCTCTTTCTTTCTCTCTCCAAATATACAGATCTAGGGCATATCTGGCTTGGGAAACAGAGCGCTTCTGCTACTCCCTCTGCTGCATGAGTTGATGGTGACGTGATCTCTGATTGGATTTCATTATTATTATTACTTCAAACTAAGACCGGATGAACGGGTTAGATCGGGTCAAATATGTATGAGTATCTAGTATTCGGGTCAAAATTTTGTCATTGCGTCTTTTCTTAAGACCAAATTTACAAAACTTCATTCGCTAAAATTGGCGATTCGGACAGTTTAGTTTTGATCGATTAAATCGGCTCATTTGAGAACTGGCGAATTAGTTTGATGAGGTCTAATAAGGTAGTCCTATGAAGTTATACGGTACTCGTTTTACAATCGAGTAATTGTGCTTGTGATTCAGGTGACGTTGGGAGTAATCAGGTCATATACGATCACGTTAGTTTAGGTCAAGTCAAGTTCGTCACTGGTGAGTCTCGAATCAAGTTATATTTGGGTTATTTTCGGATCGGATGTAAACAATCCTTGACATGGGTTAAATTGGGTTGTTGAATTTGCTTGTCGTGTCCAAATAGCATGTGCAATTGCAAAGAAGAGGGGACACATTATAAAATAACAAGGCAATTTATGAACAACTAATCACTTCAATAGAGGTAGGATTTTTTACACTCTAAATATGGATTATGACACTTCTCCTCATAAGTCGGAGTTTCTAATGTGCTTCTCACACATGAGTGTAAAATCACTACACTTCAGAGAATTTTTGCCCTTGTATAGTACTCGACTACTCATATAGTCATATGGTATGTGGCCATGTGGGTGGGTGAGCAAAAATACCCGACCCGGTTTAGCTACCCGGTCCCAACCCGAAATAAACCGGGTACCCTATTTTCGGGTACCCGAAAAACAGGGTACCCAATTTTGCTCACCCCTGTGATTGGATGCCGAAAAACTTGAGGATTGAAGTGTGCGATGATTTTGCCTATACATTTCGATTCATGCGGATCATGCCAAGGCACGTACATACGTATGTGGAAGAACTTGTTAGATGAATTTGGCTTGAGGATTATAACTTACGAGTATGTCTTTTGAGCACGCTTATTGAGATTGGTCCACAGATTAATAAATTCGTCAAAAGTTTACAAATGTGACCGACAAATTAGCTTAACTTTCGAAATATCCCGTCATCCACCACGGTTAACCAATTTAATTATCTATCCTCCTTCGTCGTTAATAAGCGTGCCCAAACCGAACAGAATGCGATTTGTTACCAATACTCCTATCTACGATACGGTATTTCCGTTATCATCATCTCAGTACTCGCTACATTTGGATATCATAGCTCACATGAGTCACACCTCAAACTTAAAATATAGCTTCACCATTTTCTGCTAATTCACACTTGACCATCTGGTTAGTACCCCAACTTTTTTTTTTTTTTTTTAATAATAGCAATTATTTCTAAATTCTCCATAATTCTGTTAATTTTCTTGGATGATTAATTGTTGTTGTACATTAAACTTTAGTCTCCATCGTCATACTCCGTATTTCATATGTTGCCTGCCAATTATTCGATGAAATGCGCCAATTATAAATTCCTACCCTCCAAAATTATGCATGTTATTCTGTATTCTGTAATCTTATGTTAGCTCGAATTAGAGTAAATTTCAAGCTTTTGTCAGATACAAAGATTGGGATTTTTTCAGGGTTTTGATTTATGCTCATCTTTGGTAGCTTTTATTCAGTATTAATTTGGGGGTTTATTGCATAAATAAACTCTATTTGTAATTGCATTTGCTGGTAGAAAAAAAGGGTTTACCTTTTTTTTTTTGTGTGGTTTTTGTTTGGATTCTGGGTTTTTCTCCCAGTTTATTTGGGGTTAATCTGTGTCAGTAGAAACAGTCTATGTGCTATGTGATCAAAAGGGTAAGGCTGTCTTCATATGAAATTCTCCCTTATCTCGTCGAAACGGGAGCTTCTGATTGACGCACTAGGGTAGTGTTGTTGGTTTTTTCTTTGTGAGGTACTGTCTCTGGGGTTGAGGAAGTAACATTTGATTTGAATTTAACTCGCATATATGAACCAAATGTTAATTTCCTAAAATGTCCAAGGGAGTATGTACGGTTACAGATGACGATTCATGCTAGCCGACCCCAAATCATTTTGGAATAAGGCTTGGTGGTTGTTGTTGTCGAAGGGAGTATGTATTTGTGTTTGGTTTTTGGATTTGCAAGCCAAACTGCACTGATTTTCGGGAATGTTAGAGAAACTTAGATTTTAGTGCAGTAGTGCTCATGATCATATAGGATTGGCTGTTATGCTCAAATTTCTCATAATTGTTGGGACTGGGCAAGTGGGCATGCTGGCTGCCTGGCTTGTTTTATTGTGTGAAATGCATTCGATTTACCGAGTAGGAAAAATCATTCACAATCATGTTCTTATTCAAGTTGTGCTCAGTTGTCATCTGTCATGTGTGCTCTAAATTCTCCAGACTCTAGCCAAAAATAACTCAGCTTTTGTCCATTGCTTTTAGCCCATCCTTGCCTCACCCCTCCTTTGATGCTAAGGGTTGGCCTGTTTAGCTCAAATTTTCGGTCAACTAATGGTCATCCTTTAAATCAAATAGTTTTTGCTCAGAACTGTATGACAAAGGTTGAATTCTGTGCTACTGGATAGCTTGACGAATTATTATCCAGCTTGAATTCCAGGTTTTGATTCTATTTGTTTTTGCTTGTGTTAAAGCTGATGGAAAGGATATCTTATTGTTCTCCCTCTCCCCTCTCCTCGTACTGAAAAATAAAGACATGAAGAAGGTGATTGTTGACCTTGGCCTCAGGCAAAACAAGACGGATAATAGAAGGGGCTAACATCGAGCATAAGCTATGTCTTCCCAATCAACAATGTCTTTCTTCTTCTTCTGCTTCTTTTTGATGTTGCTAGAAGCAGTGAGTGGTGAAATGACTAGAATGAAGATAAACTTGGAAACAAGAGAGCCGCGATTAAAGAAAGACCCAGAACCCACAGTTTGGCCTGAGCAATTCCACTCAGTGTTGGTGATGAAGAACACAAAAACCAAAGAGCGCCAGGTGGTAGATTTATGGTATGATTGGACTAACAAACGCAACCTCAACCTTATTCAGTACCAGCTTGGGAAAAAGCTGTATGACATCGAATATGATAATCACACTTCCTACTATTTCACCCGGGATGCTACCCGTGAGTGTCGTACAATACATTTTGATGTGGGAATCCTGACACCTGATTGGCTCCACGGAGCTACCTATTTGGGTCAGGAGAAATTCGATGGTTTCCTCTGTAATGTCTGGACTAAAGCAGATTTCATTTGGTACCATGAGGACGTTGCTACTAAGAGGCCTGTTCATTGGATGTTCTACACTGGTAAACTCCACAACCTTTCTATTTCTGCTTTCGTTCTATTCTTAACATCCCCATTATATCTTTCAAAATTGATGATTTTGATTGTCTAATATGAACTTACGGTTTTTGTTCTCAATATAGGGAGATCCTTTCATGTTATGAGCTTTGAAGTGGGTGCAGTGCTGGATGATTCCGAATGGCAGGCCCCAGTTCACTGCTTTGACAAGAAGAAGCAAACTTCTGACCTTGGGCACCAACACCAACTCCTGAGACCCTCAGTTCCTCTGAGCTCTATAATTGACCGGTCTGTATTCTCATTTCTGTAACCTTGTTCAGGGCATTTCCTTCGTCGATGTTTGTGTAATAGAGTAGAGAAGTGCAACCTGAATCTGATGTTGAGTAAATTTTAATAAAGGCTCTTCTTCCTCACTTGATGACTGTATGTCGTGTATGATAGACCATTCTGGTCTTGAGCAATCTGAAGATGAAATAAATAGCTTTATTAGGCGAGCTAATAAACTTCTTTTTGCTGTGGCCTACACATGTGTTGATTTTTTTCAACTCGTATGTGTTGTTAATAGTTAATACTGGAAGAGGATGGTATGGTGTTAGTTCATAGGAGTCTCATGAATAGCCAGTAGCCACTCCATAAACCAGGACATAAGATTTTTCGCCCTTGTGATATCGTCTCTTATAGTCCCTTTTAGTGTTAGGCTGAAAGAAAACTCTGTAATTGTGTCACTGATATGTGAGAAAGATTGAGATAAACTGATGAAGGTTGGGTTGAAGAGAAGAAGCATAAGACACAGAGCTAAGACTGAATTGGGCAAAAGAGTGATAATCTTGCGGAACTCCCTGCGTCTATCAAAGTGAACTAGGCTGTAACTGAGAGTAGCAGATGTGTAGTTGAATCATCTTGGGAGCTAAGAGCTGATAAGCATTCAGTTTGTGTTAGAAACCAGCTCCACAACCCCACTTGTGGTCTTCACAATACCTCATATCAGTAAACGTAGTACTCGAGTATAACTAATACGGTTTGATATTAGTCCTGCAAGACAAATTGGTGGCAAAGTGAAAATAGTCTATTGACAATGCTTGTCTATAAGGTGGATTTGTGGTGTGCTGATCTTGTACCTTGTCTAATATCCACGTGTGATGTGTCCATCCTCCTAAACTCCGAGCCACATAGGTACTCACCAGCATACTCAGAAATTACATTTCAACCCATGCCTTCAAGTTTTGTTCCTGATCATTGAATTTCTGGTGTCCCTCATGGCTTGGTTGATATACATGTATGCAGTATGTACAACTTTTTCTAAACTCTCAGGATGTGCAGAGTACCAGGTACCAGCACAGCCATGCTAAACAAGCTGGCTCTTGTTGTTTGAAAACTTCTGCTGTGTAGTCATTTCTTGTAGGTTGGTATGTGGTCTGCCCTCGATATATGGAGAAGGATTGTGGGTTAAGGCTCACGGTATGTTTGGGATTCGTACCTGTTCAATGCTGATTTGTGATCTTTGGTCGAACTTTGCAGTCTATATACTGGTATGGCATTACTCAATTGTCGGGTCCCCTGAGTGGGTTTTTACTTGATCCTGATGAAAGCCAAGGGTATGAATCATGAGCTTGAATTTGAGCGGTGAAATATAACCTCAAAATTCCAACTTTTTGCTGTTCCTGTGTAATATTGACGTGAGCTGTTGAATGGAATTATTCAGTCCTGGGGCTGTTTCCATTCACGACACAGCGTAGTCATTGTAGTAGATATAGTGAGTTATTACCGAAACAGCTAATGCTGCGAAGCATACTACCGTCATTTCCATTGCCTACCAATTACGAATAGAACAGGAGGAGAAAAATTCTCGTGTCGATGTCTGCAAATTAAACCACAAGTAGGTCGAACAGCTCCATGCTCCACCGGCCTTTTGGGTTAAAAGGTTGAAGAGGATCAAACCTTCTAGTTTAGTGTGTGATCACCTCCATTGCAGCCCAGGTTTAGCCGAAACGGAGCCAGTACCCGCTTGAACCGACTTGCGACCTCTAAGGGAAAGGACAGTACTGGGCAAAGACAATCTTAGATTACAGTCAATAGAGTCTATCCTCTTTTATACAAGGATGAAAGTTACGATCATCTTTTGAGCTCATGTGGCTATATCTTCCTACTTCAGACCTTATTCAGGCATTCATTTCCCGCTACCGATAATCTTGAACTATCCAACACAAACATGACTCCAGCGTACCAGGGATTTACAACCATTTTGCCACTGCATTACTGCAGAAGGCAATCAACAAAGAATCAATTGTCATTGCAATTCACAAATTCTACACACAGCCAATTAGAAAGACAACAGCATTCTGCTGCTTTTATACACAGTTAACTTGAGAAATTGCACAACATCAAATCTACTAGTAGAAATTTAGTTCGGTATGTGTACATCTAAAGTATTATGGGTCAAAACTTGTCGACCCCGGGCACTTCTGTGTTGCAGGCGCTGATGGAGCATTTCTGACATCTGGTTGAAGAAATCAGCATCCCATCTGTGGATGAGTAGAGGATCCAGAGCATAACATATATACAATGCTGTGACGGCACCTTCCACCACCACCATCGCCAACCCAACCTAGAGACAAAGAGCTGTCGTAAGCAATGGAGAAGGTGTTCCATTTCGTGAAAGTACAATTCAGTATCACTTCCACTCTACAAATATGCTAAAGGGAGGAACATCTCTGTGATCTTAGGGTGGGCCGTTATAACATATTAAACTCATGTAATTGGTCGAAATCCTACTGTTGTTGGCTAGAATCAAGTTTCTCGGGGGTAATTGGGTGAGAATAATACCCTTGCATATAATTCCAGTGACATAAAGACAGGATTGAAGCAAACTAAAGCGACCCTAAGACTGTCCCTAATAATTGTTTCAGATCCCAGCATTTCCCAACTGCCTCTCAGATCTACGTTAAATAGGTCTGGACAAAGAAAATATTACTTACCAAGATCATGCCCATCAGCATGGACGTGGAGCCTACCATCAAGACTCGGTCACTCGACCTGAACCATGTCCAGACTCCTACACCTGTTCCGGTAATTAACCCCCCTAAAAGAGTTCCCATCAAGAGAACAGCACCGGAACAATCATATGCAACAAGAGCTTCTACACCAGTTGATTGGAATAATTCCCAGGCATCTCTTGCTGAATGATTAAAGCTTTTGCCAGAAACTGCTATCTGTGAGAAGAGTAAATGAAGATATCATCTAACCTAGTCAACTCCTTTTTCTTTATGCAAGCAAACTTTGCATGAGGTATAGCTATGCAAATCGCAGAAGAACGTATGGTGACTTGGTAAATATCAACTGATACCTGTACATAGGCATACTTGTTGAAGAACCTAACAAGGGTTTCCACGAGATGAAAAAGGAAGTCTATGCAGCAAAGCAAGCACTCATTATTGCCAATCTTTGAACGGCACCCCCTTATCTGATCAAATTAGAAAATCATCAGAATAATCCAAATATAAGAAGCTCCAAATGAACTAAGTCTCTAGGAGTTGCCAGTGACAGTAGATACATTACCTCCCATCTTAGAGTACGAATAGCGGCTGTAAAGAGTGACCCGTAGCATATACTGCCAAACGAAGTAGTCACAGCATAACGTAAAGA
>JBBYHQ010000007.1:1655799-1670370 GCA_038382645.1 Spergularia azorica | reverse complement strand
GGATAAAGAGTACAACCAAAAAGGTGAGCGAAGAAGAGCCTAACTGTTTTGTTGAACCATTCAGCCACAAGGTCTTGGTGTTGGCATGATTGCTGTGAAAGCATTGACGAACAAGGATTCCCTCTGAGGGGTAAACCTAAGATAACTATGAGGTCACCCTGGAGTGAGATGCGATTGACCTAGCCTCTCACCACTGGGTAGGTGAAATCACTGAAATGTATTGGTGGCATCCCAGACCTTTTAATCGAGGTTTCGAGTATAAGCTTTTTTCAATGGCAGAGGGCAAGAGTAACCATGGTCGTAGGGAAGTCGCTAAGGCCACTATCATGAAAGAGCTGACTTGTTTCAGGACTAATGGCAATTTGTTGTCGTAGAGATCCATGATCACATGAAAGTTGCCAAATTGCCACGAAACTTACTAGAAAGATAAGATATATACTATACCTACCAATTGTTCCGGACTTGGGACGACCCTTATGGGATAGCCCCGTAATATAATATGGCACCTCCTCTTGGATGATTATTTCTCCCATCCAAGGCAAGTATGCCAACATAACTATTTTATTTGAAGTAAAAATTGGGCGCAATCGGAATACACTTTAAAAAAATTGATGATTATCAACAATGTTGCAGCAGGCTATCTTGCATGATATGTGAGGATGCATCTCGACCGAGAACTTCACCCTCTGTTGATTAACCTTACTTCCGTCTTGATACTATATTACTATCCGTGGTTGTATTTGCACCTGACTGCATTTACATTTACGTTCTCATTATGATACTTTGACATCCATATCCCCAAAATTTTACTACTCAAAGTGGGGACCTGGGGCCTGGGGCCTGGGGGCCTAGCTGTGTTCCCTTCTAGAGTCTAGACTATGTTTGACAAATTCTCAAGTGTTTTTGCCCATGCTTAGTCCTTTTTAATTTGATACCCTTGGATGTATTTGAAAGAATCTCTGTATCCTCTGAGCAAATAATGAGCTTACATTTGAATAATAAACTGTGTTCCTCTGATGGTAGCGCATCTGATCTTTTGTACAAATAATTCTAGTAATCTGTAGGTCTCATTTATATTCGCTGCAGGTACTTCTATATGCCCCTTCTTACTCTCACTTCGTCTGTGAATTTGTAGGTAACATACCTCGAACCAGGCCAAAATACTGAGATTGAGGGAGAAAATGGTTCAAAAGTTAGAGTTCGTGCTACTGTAGGGCCTGTTCTTGGTCCACCTTGGCAGCGTCCTGAGAATGGGTAGACTATGCTACTTTTTGTTACGCTTCATGCTTTTGGTTTTTATAGTGAATTTGCATATTATCCGTTTGCTTTGTACTTATTTGTCATACAATGTAATTTTTTTTCAGGTACATTGTCTCGACTGAAGGCCAGTTGACGCTGTACTATGAACCTCACTGTGTCTACAATGAGGAGTTCCTGAAGGAGGAGCGCGCAGATATTGTCATTACACCAATTGTTAAGCAGCTTTTACCCAAGTTTACACTTGTTTCCGGGCAAGAAGATGCAGTCAAGCTTGCAAAGTTCTTGCATGCCAGGTAAATTTACTTCACTTATCAAGCTATCATTTGACTATTTTTTCAGCCTAAAGCATTTGCAAACCTCTTTTTGTAATGGATTAAGGTATATCGTTCCACTAAGGAATGGAGACCTTGACAGCAAAGGGATTCGTGCAAGTGTAATTCAAACCGAAGGAACGGAGGACTCATTTAAGGTTTTGTATCTTGTGCTCCCTAAGTTAGTTTTGTGCTGTCGAATTATTTGTTAGCTGCATATTGCAAGTGCCTCAATGATAGCTTAGGTAGTTAGGTTTCATAATGATATACTGTAGCAAAGAGGATGCAGTTTTTGAAATTCTCGGTCAAAGTGTCTAAAGTAAATCAAGCTTGGTCCTCCTCTGTGATCATCTAGCTGCCTTGTACAAGTTTCCTGGATGAGTAAAGCATGACATGTTCTACGATGGGTTAACCTATAAACTATGTCTCCCATGTTTCATTTGTTGAGCATGACATTGACTGCAGTAATTCTACGGTGAGACCGTCTCATCCTATGAGACCAATTAATTTACTTTTGAAATAGGTTGACTTTGAAAAGTGTGTGAGAGGTCTCATTGTATGAGACCGTCTCAAAGGCGAATTTGGGCATAAATTATGGCTACGGTACTCCTCGGCTCTACCTAATAGGTATTAAGGAAATAATACGAATAATATAATCATATTAAGGAAATAATACGAATAATATATTCATATTGGCCTCATTTAATCATTTTCATTTTCATAATACGAATAAATAATCATGTTCATATTGTAATTGATATGTTTGATATATTGTAACTTTTGGGGAAAATAAATAATGTAAACTTGTAAATCAAACTTTATATCTACTGTCCGAAAAATAATGTAAATATAATCTATTTACAGTTTTACTAAGAAAAATATTCTATAACATTTTCCATTAAAGCAAAGTACAAAATATACGTACGTAGTAGGATCATTAAGCCATGAATAAACACAGAGAAAATCTTTGCTAATTATAGATATGTTCATTATGGTAATAATTAAGAAATAATAATCCTTTTCTTTTTGTCACTAGGGTTAATCAACAATAATACCCAGGCCATAGTGTAGTAGTAGTATATATAGACCGAATTGGCCTCATTTTGCGATCAATTAAATCTAATTTCACATGATTAATAATTAGAAGATAAAAATATGGACCATAATCTACTTTTAGCGGGCATAGGGATTGTTATAGTTATGGTGTTGATTTTTGTCCTTTGGTTTTGGAATTGCTTTGTTGCGTGTATGGAGGCAAAGGAAGAATCAACACAGAGCCGAGCAAATGCGCAAGTGTAGCAATACCATTCGATAACTGGTCGGATGGGGCATTTAAATTAGATAATTATATATTTCGAATAATCAAGTTTTATTTATCATCCCCTATTATAAACGACATGGGGTATTAGCTTGTTTTATTGTTAGTACTATTCAAGTATGTTAGTCTAGTATTATGGAGCTTCTATAATTCTATTACGTCCAACTTTCCAAGTTATTATGAAATATATGAACGGATTATAGAGTTCCATTTTATTTTTCATTTTGTTTATGCGTATCCAGTTCTTTTTTTTTTTTTCATAGTATACATGGACGTCTTGCAAGTTTTTATACTTATGAATGATGAACAAGGAAAATGCTGGTATTTTGTTTGTTAATTTCCACATCAAGTCAATCATGTCGTCAAAATTATTATTTCCCTTGATCCTACTCGGCGGGATTATCACTGTTGGAGTCCTGTGTTCGAAAACTTGAAAACGCGGTTGTACAACCCCAGAACATAATCCGCCACCAACCAATGATATGTTGGATTGTTGGTTACACTTCTATATAATGTGTAGCGTTTCCTGTAGACACTTTATGATTTGTACTCCGTAATATTGTTAAGGAAGAACTTATGAAACAATTTCTGCTGATGCAGGAGCTTTTGTTGAAAGAACTACCCAATGCCAAGGTCCTGGAGCCGATCCCAGGCGTACCGTTAGAGATACCTCAACTGTAAGTACCTTAATAGGATGTATTTAATAGGATATATCGATATATCACCTGTTAGATTCAACTGATTTACAACAGAATGGACTATGGCTTAGCATAAATCTCCTATCGTGCAACATTGTTATCTGTATGATATAAAGATACCTTAATGGTTACTCTGTGAATTATGGGTTAGAGCCTTAGAGGTTTACTCTGCTGCTGTGATCACTGTTTAAAGCACTCGGTTCATTTTAAGCTATCTGCTTCCTGTCAAGTACGAGCCAATTCATTCATCTATGTATACTGTTCTGCCCACAGCTGCGATTCTTTTGTACTTCAGTGTATTAAGTTATGAACTTCAACTTTTCTCCGTTGCCAAAGTCCGATGCAGCTGATATTTTGCGCTCTATATGGCTGATGATAGAAGTCACCCACTCTCTTCTGTGAAAGAGCATTGTCTCTATTCTTCAGATTCCTCCGTTCAGTCAGGTCTGCTTTATTTTTCTTGTCTTTTCAGATTCCCCTGATGCACATATGAATGACTCTTGATGTTAAATTGACGCCCCATTTGATACTGTGTTGTGTATCGGGTGTCACCAATGGTGCAGCGGGCTCGTTAGCGAACATAGACCAACAGCAGCCCTGAAGCTCATGAGTCACGAACTCACGACCACTCTTTATTAACCCCAATAATGTTACTGTTTTAGAACTTTAATTTAAGCTTAATCGAGAAAGAAAGAAAAGAAATACGAGAGTTACATTTCTTATGTCTAACCGGCAAACCCACGTGTCCCCATGGATAGTAGGGGGACCTAATTGCGCACCATGTATTCTTACCTTTGAAAAAAAAAAAAACCGCCTAACCCACATCGCAAATTGTTTTGCATGTTATAGAAATTGCAAAAACAAAGTTTTCTAGAGGAAAAAATATTCATTGATTAAAACAAAAGTGTAGTGATTCTAGTAAACCTGCATTTAGCACTTTTTTAAGCATGCATTCGCATAAGCATTTTCATTTCCCTTAAAACAGACAAAACTGTTAAAGTGTTAACTACAGTGCCTCAGTATTTTGAAAGCGTAAGCATACATTTACGTTTACGCAAACACAAATTTTACAACTTTGTGTTATAGATAGGTTAAAGTGTTAAAGTGTTTATTCCTTCCATTCACAACGTTATAGATAGGTTTAGAAAACGTAAAAAAATGATGGATCGAATAAAGAAACAACTTAAATAGATGAATATTATTTGATTAAACATTATCTGTTAAATGTCAAGTAATCGCACTTGAACTTAGAATGTACTAGTCACAATCCTAGGTAAACATTATCTGATTCTTAAATACAATTTTTGTTTTCCCCTCTTAAATACTAATGTCACTCCATCACGACTAGTTCAAGAAAACACACCTCCAACTTTATTATTACTCAATATTTTTGCTTCCATTGTTATAGAAGGGAGATTTAAATTTTGTTACATCAGTCAGACATAATATCGTCATTGATAGCTAAAGACACTTGAAAGGTATTTATAGGTCGGATTAGTTCAAGTTATGCTCATCCTACTATTGGCCCCCTTTATTTTGGACGGCTTTATTCTACCATACTTTTACCATCAAGATTAGACTCTCTTTTTTTCTTTTTAATTAAGAAGGCAATCATCTAATTGGGTAGCCCTTTCTTTAGTTTTCTTGCTTCTATCTGAATTATAGTGGTCTCGAGTTGCATATTTTACATATTGTTATAAGTGATGAGTAGAATCATAAGAATTCAAACTAAATACTCATATTGTGAAATGAAAGAATTGAGGGGAGTTCAACTTCTAAATTACTAAGTTAAAGTTTCTTTAATCTTAACGAAATGTAACATCAATTTTCGCGTGTAGTCTAAACTAGAAAATTAAAATCATACTAATAAATCGATTACTCTGAACAACTCACTACTCACTAATAGCTTATAACATTTCTTTGATCTCATCATTATTACTTTTTCATCTTAAGAGCCCGTCAAATTAAAAGAATGGCGTTTAATATTTTCGGATACAAATTTGTTGAATGTTTGGGGCAAATAATCTCATAACAATTGAGTCAATTGACCCTTTTAAAGAGGGCACAAAGTCTGAAAACATGCATGAATCATGAAGCATATTCACACCCACAGATCCAAAATTCTACATGAGAAAGGAATCCTGAATCCTGCCCTAACAATTAAAATAATTTATCCAATCTTGACCATAGGGCGTACTATATCTTTAACCATAAATAATTGGTAAGACAAACTATGTCTTCGTATTAGTTGGTCCATGTTTATCGGTAGTAGCCTAGTAGGTTAGGTCATTCGGATATTCCCTTAGATTCTGAGATCTATTTCTTTATTTCTTACACACACACAACCCACACAAGCCAAGAAGATCAAGGACAATTCATATGATATTATTGACTCTCTAAAACATAGGAATAGTACCTTGCTTTTTAAGGGCCTTAAAAGGCCATTTAGCCTCTAAGTGTCCCCAAAGGCCACTTGTATGGCTAATTAGGAATCATGGGATTTGTTTCTCTCACTTATCATGCATTCTTCAGAAAGAAGTCTCATATAATTTATTTGTTTTAGACAAAGTCTCCTTAATTTAGGATCAAGGAACTACTCCATCTAGTACTTGTACTAAAAGTATTTTGTCAACTTATAAATCATAGTACATTTCCTCAAAAAAGATCCAAGTACACGGAATTGCATAGATGGTTTGTCGTAGTAAATATAACTATAACCAATGCTATCGTAGGACTGTGTGGTTTCCATAATTTCGTCTTTGAAAAGACCATGAAGAGTAAGATTCGGCATAATTCAAAATCGCCAATCTCTACTTTGCTTTTGCGTTACAATATGCAATATGATGGTTTATGTTTGAACTTAAAGGGTTCCAAATCGAGGAAAAACAAAGGATAGATGGATGGGCAACTGCAATTAATATTAGACCATACTATGCTATTTGCACTTTTTTTTGTTAGAGGCCAATAGTTATGTACTGTAAATAACTAAATATAAATACTCCAGCTTAATTCTTGTGCAATTGTACCATGAGAAGTTTAATTTGGACCGACAAAGTATATTATGCATATATTCGTGATTTCTATAGGTTGGTCTCAACAGAGTGATCGTTCATTTACGCAGATTAAAATTCAACGAGATAGTAAGACGACCTTTTAAAATGCTTGAAAATTATATATGAAATTCATAGAGAATTTCTCAACTCTATATAATTCTATCATATTGGTTTTAAAACAAGATTACTACAAATAAGAAATAAGCAAAGGCCTTGTCACCGTCCCACCTCATGGCGGTACCACGACTCCATGAGTTGATTCCAAAGTTAAGAATCGACAAAACAAAATAGTGGAATCTTGGACAACAAGCTTGAGATTCGATGGCATCAGGAATATCTTCAGTAGTACTTGTTGTTTGGAGATAATATAAACAATTAAAGTATATACTAGTACTCCCTATAATATTCTAATTTGGTATAAACTATTCTAATCAAATTAAACTTTACAATAAACTCGTAAAAATGCACATTTTGGACCGTAATATTATAATGTAAGTGGAATATGTACGTTAATCCGATGGATATTCGTCTATGATGGTGGGTCCACTATATTTATTGTGCGAAGAGAATGATTAAATAATTGAAATGATGGAAGAGTCCCTCTCGAAATGGCATAGTACAGTCTAGTTGTCTTATTCCAGTGTTTTCGAGTTTTGACGTAAAATGCTCCTAATGGTTTGGTTTTTCCACGTTTTTTGTTTTATAAACATCACCATGCACCCAATAGTATTGCTAACTCGAGGGTTCGTGGAGAAAAGTACAATGTATGGACCTCATACCTACATAACGAGTCTAGTTCATGCATCTTTAGATTTTACTGTGACGAACTAACAATGATTATATACCTGATACAAAAATTCAATAAAAAAGGTTAATAGGGTATGGAACCGATTAACTCATACTAGTGGTCGTTTAGTTGCATACGGTAATTTCGAATACCCATGAAATCCCACTTCTCAGGTTGTACCAATTCACATGAATTTCTCAAAATTGTTTGGTTACATGTAGGAATTGTAATTCCACATGAATTTTCAATTACCAAGGGGGGGATAGGTAAGTCAATTCCTACATTTTGTAGGAATTGAAAATTCCAATGAATTCTCAATTCTCATGATTTTAGGCAACCACACAACTCCAAAAATTTCAATTCATGGGATTTTTGAATTCACATGATTTTTCTTGGCAACCAAACGACCACCTAGTATGAGTTATGGTTTGTTCTAAGTTACACAAGTTTCTCATTGAGATATATTATTGATTTTACGTGTGTTCTTCGCCAAAGAAAAGTAATCGTTGGTATTGGAAGGCTTATATATAATTGAGCATTCGAAACTACAATAGAGATTTGCATGAGTGCGAAAGACCATTTATCTTCATTGGTACTTCTGAGCAGCTAATGCATACGAGGGATGGCAATACGAGAATTCGAACTTGATACAACTTTTATGTAGCTAGCTTGATTTTCTGCTGGCCTTAATCCTCGTGAAAAGATTGTCCATGCTAACATGCGATGCCAAATATGCTTGTTAAACATAGCTTAGTTATGTTAGTAGCACCTTACCTAGCAAGTTAGTGTGTTTGTAGGTCACTAATTGTCGATAGCAGTTTCTCGATAAATGAATAAAAAAACTGTTTTTAAATAGGATCAACAGACTGAAAGAACGGAGATAGTATACCCTAAGTTTCTTTCACAATTCTTACAATCTCATTCTAAAACAAGTTTAGTGAATCTATTTATGTCATTATGTGTCGAAGAGGAAGAAGCTTCATTTGGTCCCCAATCTCTTCAAAAATGCAAAGATCCGGTACGGTGTCTCTGCAATATTCCCTCTGAAACCCAATTCGCATTTGGCTTCATATTATGCTTTACCCTACTACGTCGCATTAAATTGTCCACATTTATCTACCTGTGCCACATTACAATCGTATTCATTACTATTATAAATTGAGGATATATATCAGCATATGCGTCCTACAACAAGGCATCGCCCTTTTGGGCATGCCCAATTATGACTCGCAACGACTATTTGTCCTCTCCTCCATCTTATTTATTCGAGATACCGTCCTACCTAGTTTATACTCCCTCCATTCATTTTCAAGTTTCCTGTTTTTCTTGAGAAATTCACAACCAAACTTTCTGTTTCCAGTTTTAGTAACATTTGAGCCAATGAGAGGCCTCTTGAGTGGTGGATGTCCCTTTCCCAGTTGCTTTTAATAATTTTTAATTCATTCCTAAAACTTTGTGCAAAATACAACAAGGAGCTTGGGAATGAATGGAGGGAGTACTTTATAGTGTAAGATTCGAGTTAGATAAGATCATAACTGACTTATACAATGACCATAGCATGATAGTTAGTAACTAATCATGTTATGTACATTTTATTGGGATGTAACAGACGTCTATAAACATACGAATTGATATAATGGTCGGGGCGATTATATATATAACTAAAGATGTTAAGCTCATAGTTGCAAGTTATAATTAGCAAGGGATGTATATTCCATAATACGTCCCCTTTTGGTATGTCTATCTATCTATAGAACGAGAATCAATCGGTGCTTGTCTTTTGAAACTTGACCAAATGTGAAAGAAGTTTCTTTGGTTACCCTTTAAGAACTTAGGAGGTCAGATTTAGGAAGACACATGAATTATGATGGCTTGATTATCTTACATTATCCTAATGACCTTATGTGATGTTCTTTTCAATACAATCCATTCTTCTTTGCGAGACCTTGCTTGAATGTGATCATACCGTATAGAATTAGGCTTCCCCCTCCATCTCATCAATATATAAATAAACTTTCATCAGTCATATGAATAAAGATTACTATCAACGTTTTCGTGAATTCTAAACATTTTATCTGAACCATAGGCACGTATTCAAATCCGATATTAAAAAGCAGACGAGTTATTAAGTTAAGGTTTGTGACGTTATCATTGTTTGAATTGGAATAATGCATCCACCGGCCATGTTTTTACATGGTTTGCACTTTACCATTTATCTTCCAAATTTGACTCCAATACTCTCATTTCTCTGATAATTCCATATTATTTACTATCCTTCTCACATTTTGATATACAAGTGTATGTAAATGTCTAAACTCGAAAGCATAACTCCTAATTCAAGCTTTGCTAAGGCGTCGATCTATAATTTCTGATATTTAGCATGTATTGTATGAGTTTTTGAGACGTTGGGGTAATTTTACTATTGCTTGTTTTGATCTCCTTTCAAGCAACGCAACCTAAACATGGTTAATTGGATAGCTCAAAGATCTAAAACAAGGCCAATTTTTGTCAGCCTTTCCAATCAATTATATGTGAACCCAATTAGTATAAATCCCCATCAACACTCCAATGATCATAGGAGGGTAACTTTCAAAATTGAATATCTCACAACAAATGATCATAACGCTAAGATAACTCCAAACCAACTTAGGCAAAAAATAAGAAATGATCCAATCTTCATGATTAAGTGACAGTCGATGATCACGTAAAAATGGAACCTTGTGAATAGAGTAGATTGTACAAAATAAAAACTACTAGTGTAATTTTCTGTATATGTTCTTTTCTAGTGTTCTTCTCTGCCTCATGATACAAAGGACTATGTAGCTAGTCCTACCTCCATTGGGGACATGTTACAAAATTTCTACACCCTTCTATTTTAATAAAAAAAATACAGGATTTCAAGAACACCACCCTAATATGCATGGGAGGCTGTTGTAGTGTGAGTAGAAGATGATGTTGCAGGGGAGTTAGATGAGCGACCGCACACGCCATCACTCGGGCTTCCCCTATCTCCACAACGTGAATGGCTAGAGAGTTTCGGTTGTTGCATTTGCGTAACAACAGTCGACGTGTGGGGAAGTGTAGACGGGGTTGCTACTGTCGCAACTGGTGCATAAATGCTTCTAGGGGAAGCCACCATGGTCGCGTCCCCTGAGGTCGCGACAGTGGTATATTCCGTTGGGGGCACCCAAATGCCTCCAACAACAACAAACTGCGGAGTTTGTGGGGTTGCATTGTTTTGGACAGCTGATGAACTTGGTCTTCTTGTATGGAGCCGATATTTCTGCAAAAATTGCAAGTTGGTACATGTTTAGACCTCACATAATGTCAACATTGTCAAACCTTAAACAATGTACTAATACAAGTTAAATTACTTAAAACAGGTAGGATTTGCTTGTTCTAAACAAAAGCAAGTAGAGTAGTTGAATGACTTGAATCCCATCAATAATTTATACACCTCAACTTTGAAAACAAGACATTGTGTTGGTTAGCATTAAACTTTAGCTTGAAAATCAAGATTGCATTTGTAGGTGGTCGGAATACTAAACAAAGAAAATTATTTGGATATTAAAGACAACTTTAGATATTACCATAGGCAAATTGCATATTTGTAATATTAACTCGATTTGATATATGAGACGAGCTAAATCAAAAGGATCATACTTCCACAATAGAGTGACGTTAGATACAAAAGCAAGCACAAATGAATCACTTATTGGAAATGATATACGTGAAAGAATCATTTATATTCACGGGGTTACGAGCCGATACTTAAATCGACTAATGAATACGATAATTTATCGAAACCTTAAATCCTTAACCTTAACAGGGGCCTAAGTGTGGGCAGATAATTGAATTCATGGCATACAAAAATCGTTAACCTTAACCTTAAATTTGAATTCCACACATTTCTACCAAAAGATCCAAACATGTAATAAACCAACAAGGTACAAGAATCAATTGAACAATTGACCAATAACACACACCTGCAAATGGCTTTTAACTTCATCATTGGTAAGTCCATCCACCTTCATCAATTCTCTAATTTGCTTTGGTGTTGCAACTGCAAATCACAACCCAATCACCAATAACCAATAATCAGTCAAGATTCAATTTAAAATCCATAAATCCCAAACATAAAAATTGAGAATATACCATATACTAATTGAATAATCAATTCCAAATATAGAAAGGCACAAGTGTATACATTCATGCTGCATATAGTAAGATGAAAAGAATTACCATGTGAACCACCAAGTTGTTGAAGGGCATGCAAGAACCTCCTATGCAACTCAGGAGACCAACACCTCCTTGATTTCCTTTGAGACTGTCCACTCTTAGTATCTTCCTTCTTACTACCACTACCAGAACCCGAACCCGAACCGGAACCGTCCTCGGCCGCCTCGGCACTAGAGCAAGCCGAGGCGGTAGGCATTGATGTTGGTTTACTATTAACAATTCCATTCACATTTACATTCCCATTTCCATTACTAGTGTTTTTCTCTTTTTGGAATGGATGAAATGCACCACCACCGTTCTTGTTCACCTCTACTACTGCTACTTTCTTTGGCTGATGATCCTACATAATAAAGAGCAACATATTAATAAAATTAAATAAAGATTCAAACTAGTAAAAAAAAAATCAGAAAATTATTTTACTGACCTCTTGGTTGGTGGATGGATCTGGTGTTTGGTTCCACAGCTGAACAGATCTAAGCCAATCTGATTTCTTGTTAATATTATCATTATTAGTACTAATAATATTTTGATTAATGCTGTTAATTTGAGGTTTATCACATTCATGCTCTTCTTCTTCATCATCACCATCATTATCAAAATGACAACTTTTGATAGGAATAAACTCCTCCAAAATTGGACCGTTACTAGTTGTTTGTTCAGAACACTCAGAATGCCCATTAAAACACTCCGTTGTTGCTGTTGTTGTTCCTGATAATTGTTGCTTACAAGCCTCAATTGCTACACAAATACAAAACAAATGAAAAAACTGTTAATTACCCATTTCATAAAATCAAAAACCCACAAAAATAAGTACAAAAAGATTGGATTTTTACCAACTTCATAAAAAATCACTAATTAAATTAATTACCTTGAGTAACAAGTTCTAAGCAAAGAGGAAGTTCACGCTGAAAAACTTGAATCTTTTTCCTTTCTTCCTCTAAACTATGAACATATTCTTGACATTTCTGCATATTTTCCCTGAAATCCATCATTTTTTTAAACCTTTTGAAATAAAGATGGTATGAAAAAAAAAAAACCAAAAAAGGGAACTTTTTGTTGTAGCTTATTTGGTTTAAATTTGTGGGTGTTTATTAGAGAGAGAGGGAGAAATGGAGTATATATGAATGAAAATGGTGGGGGTGAATAAAGTGGAAGAGGAATAAAGGGATCTAAGTAGAATCAAGATGAGAGAATATTATGAGAAATTTTTATAAAAATGACACCCAAAATTATAGAACAATGTTTTTTTTTTTTATTATTATAAGGAGAGAAATTGGGGTGTGTGTGTGTGTGTGTGTCAAAGTCGGGGCGTCGCATACATCTCAGAATCTTGTGGATGAATTTACCTCTTTGTATTTTTTTTTTTTTTTTTTTATAAGACGAAAGTTTACCTCTTTGTATACTCCACAACTTTTATGATGTGTTGTTTTTATCTCCAAGGAAAGGGAGAGAGAAAAGTGTGGAGCTTTTATAGAGATGTTTGAATATTCGATGCCATGATTCCCTTCTTTCGTCGGTTACCCTTCCTTAGTTGTCTTTTACGTCATATTCTTATCGTATTTTCGATATTTTGTAGTTTAATTAGAGTTATCTAGTTTGGAGTTTATCAAGTGAGTGTATTTTATAGAAAATGTTTCACGGTCTTTTTCATTTGTAGTTGTTTCGAGTTCAGGCACAATCATGGACTCTCTTCTGTCTCGGCGAGTTGTTTACTTTTGCTTTATTGGAGCATCTCATACATATGCTCATACCATTAAAAGAACACGAGTTATAAATTAAAACATCTATTCATCTATTGTTAAAATATATTGTACGTATATATGTAACTTAACTTTTTTTTTTTTAGAGAAAGATATTGTTCATTCATTAATAAAAGTCATACGGCATCTACAAGATAAACTGATGATTTCATCATACAAATCTGACAAACATACATAAAACTCAAATTCTTGAGAACTACGATCACAAAGGTGGTACATCACTTCCGTATACCCTCTATGAAATCGCTGAACAGAGCAGCCTTGAACGAGGGGGTCTTGCAATCTTGAGTAGTTTCGAGAAAGATGAGATCTATCACATCTATCGATTTGGAGGCGAAAAATCAGCAACAAGTACACAACCGCATACATATCCATCTTAGAGCATATCTTTCACCTGCAAAGAGAGCAAACTCCTCCGAAATGAGAGACAAAATGACCCAATAATGGGAGAGAAAACCTCTCATGAGGAGAAAGCTTATTTATAAAACAGACCGGGAGCATGGAAATCTTACAAACGCAATATATACGGAAGAAAACGGAACAAATCAGGCCTTGTTGGTATTTAACTTAATAGGGATAAAATATTAGAAATTGAATGTATTTATATGGATGGGGAAGCTTTAACTTTTTTTGTTGGAAAAATATAGATGACTAAACTCTTATAAAATGTACATTAGTTACTGGCGAAAATGTTGTGGGTAAATAGTGTCACGTCTAATCAGAGTGGGAAAACGGGAAATGTGTTTGATTTTCTCTAATTTCTTTTCTTATTGTCATATATTCCATGTTGGTATTTAATTTACTGCCGCTATGGCACTCTGACCTCGCTCTGTATCGCCTGCTCGCTTTTGTTAATCTAGGTTGTAATTATTCAAAGAACAACAATGACAAGTGTGCGTGTTCAATTTGTTATAACGGAGTCAAATTTACCTCTTTATCAACGCTTCTCAATGATTATAAGTAATCGATCGAAACATATTAAACACGCTAATACGTATGTACTCAACTACGTGAGGATATCCATTTACAAATCAATACTCCCTCCGTCCCCCTTTAAACACCCCATATCCAAAATACCCCTGTATTGAAGAGGGTGTACACGCTAATTGGTTAATCAAAGTTCCAAAAAAATTGCATAGTGAGTT
>JBBYHQ010000007.1:1630890-1647318 GCA_038382645.1 Spergularia azorica | reverse complement strand
ACAAATTTACAATAGTTGGACTCTCTCACAAGGCTAGAAAAATAAATAGAATTTTGTGATTAATCTAGAAAATAAGCGAAAAACGTAGGCTCATGAAAATAGTCAGCTTTATATATATGTACTAGATGTAAGCCCGTGCGTTGCACGGGTCTCTTAAAATGATATCCAACAATAATGATGATAAATTAAAGTTGAACCCATAAATATTTGACCCTTATATAGGAACTATTACAGTATTACTCGTATTGTATTTAACTGGTAGACAATTATTTTCATTATATGAACATCATTTTTCAAACTTTAGAACTTATATTCTCATTTTAACTTTGTCCAATATTTCTTTTCGAAACACTAAACTCTAATTGGACATTGTTTCACTACTGAAATGTTTCACTGTTGTAATGAAATGTTGTAATGAACTAATGATAATGGATACTAACTTCAGCCCTTGACACTTAATGCTAACATAAGGCCGGGTTGAAACAAGCAAAAAATAAGGGCTTTGGGGATTTAGCTTTCCCAGACGGGTTGTGCTTCTAACCACTAGGCCAACCTTGATCCTCACATAAACTTGTTATTGTTAACACAAATCTAACCCTTATGAAACTTTGTATTATGAGTTCTCGATCAACAATATATAATGGTCAAAAAGTTACTCAAAAGTCTGTAGACATATGTAGAGATGTTAACAATTGATCGAGAAAACCGAAGGTATATAACACAAGTGTCTAAAAAATCATTGTCCGACATCTCGTACTCCGAACCAAATATTGTTCCGTCTCCATACGTACATAGGAGTATTAAACTTTAATTTGGTACTAGTCCCTTTTGAAATTTCGTTCCTTTTAATTTGTCCTACTCTGGGATTTACGCAATGAAATGAACAGTGGATGAGTACTGTCAACATAATGTCTGCAATTCTATGTAATGGCTGTGCATCAATCTGCAGTCACTGATCCCCCCCCTCCTCTTGACCACTTTCTCTAGCTTATTACGTTTTGGCCATTTTCTCTCTCTCAATTCCACACCAAAACAATGCATTTATTTCAAAGCAAAAATAAAGCTTATGTTGTACGTTACAATAACAATAATAATTTCGAAGATCTGACTGACACTTGAATAACATTGAATAATAATAAAAGGGTAAGAGTAAAGTTAATCAGGGCCAAAAGAAGGAAGAAAAGAAAACAAGTGAATAAAGCTGCATTATCCAATTTCCATGGACTAGTACTACATACTACTGCGACCTCCCTTTGTCTTCATTCTCCTGACCTTTCTACAGAAGGGTAGCCCAAATGGAATCCACCTTTAACTTTGAATAATTTTTTTAGGGCTTTTTCATGCAATTTTTCTTACGTCTTTCCCTTCATTTTTTTCCTTGTTTTAGTACTTTGATAATGTGTTCCACGCTTCCTCGACTCAGACTTTTGTCTATTTGGAATCTCATTTACTGCAGTTGTGTGTTTAGTTGTTTACTGTCATGTTTTTGATATTTTATTTTTTTTTTGCTCTAGTTTGTTTTGTTGAAGCCAAGGTTAGGAAACACAGACACTTTTATTACCGCCTAGCAAGTTATTTGTGTGATTATGTTTATTGTCAGCATTTAGACAATTAGATGTAGTCGGTCTCTTAGAAAGGTAAGCCAGATACTTGACATCAAATGAATTCATTGAATAGTTTCACTTTAATATTTTTTAAATCGGTTTTTCTAACGTGTGCCCAATGGGCACATGTTAAGAGTTAATTAGGGAAACAAATATATAGACTCGTTTAAATTTTACAACACACCTTTGAATTTTGCTATACTATCATTATGTTTACCTAATCAATCTGATTTCGAACTATCCTTTGAGTAATTATTAGGATGTTCGTGTGATAAACTGATCATGTCTAATTAATGTCGATATTGAGACGTACTCCCTTCGTTCCGATGAATACTTGGACTATTCCATTTTGGGTTGTTTCGTTCATTTCTTGGCCTTTCCTTATTTAGGGGGTTTGGTGTTTGTAAAGTTACTACAATGCCCTCAAGTTGCCCCACCTCTACCCACCTTTTATTGGTTTTGTGGGTATTTTCTATTTCTCTCTCCTCCCCACCACATTTACCCCACCATATATTGGTTTTTGTTCCAAAAGCAAAGTCCAACATCCCATTGGAACGGAGGGAGTATCTTTTAGAAAGGTAAGCAGATATCTAACAACTCGTCCATTAATGTACTACCATTATGTATGTCTACCGCAATCATCTCAATCACCACAATACTCATAGCCATATATGTCTAGTCGTCCTAGAATGTAGAATATAATATATCTAAGTGATTTTCATCTGATGTGTACTATCCTTGAGTAATCAGACGTGCGTGATCGATCTGATCTGAATTGAATTGAATTCATCCTTTTAATATTTCCAGCTAAACGACTCTCTAGCCTGAAAGCTAATAGGTTAATGCATGCATGATGACCTTATTATAAGACATAGTACAGTATAATAAGAAATCTGAAATCAAATTGAATAATGAAGCACAGTTTAGTACTGATGATATCAGATCATGATTATATCTAACTAATGAATAGCCTATATATCTAGCAAAGCAAAGGTCCTTCTTCAGCTGATATTCTGATTTATGTGTACGTAGTAGTGTATGTACATACAAAACAAATTAAAGTACTGGACTACGGAGTACTAGCTAGCTTAGTTGATCATCAATAATAATCTAAAGAAAGAAAGAGAAAAGGTTGATAGATTCACGTAACTACGACAGTACGTTTTGCATGCAGAAGCATCAGTGAGAGTTACGCAAAGCTAAGATGGAAGCAAGAATGGAGTACAAGAGGAGAGAGAAAGTGTGAGTAAATGTAAAAAAAAAGGTGAAGAAGAGAAGGGTTTTTGCCGGGTGAAACCCCAAAAGCAGAAAAAAGTAGGGAGTGGTCGTTTTCTACTCTCACTGCAAAAGTTGCGCCATGAATACGCTTCAAATAACACTACTCACAGTCTCAGTCATCGCTTTGCCATCCTCTGTATGTGTGCACCTGTCCTGCTGTGTCCTCACCCTCTTAGCTTGAGAATGACTCACTCCCAGTCATCTCTCTCTGATCTGGTCCCTTATTAGCTTCCTTCCCCACATCACTCTTTTTCATCTCGCTCGCTCTATATAGTTTTGGTACATTAATAACATCATACAATATGGCATGCAATCGACCGCCCAGGTTGTTTTTGGGTCGGGCTTAGTCAAATTAGGTTTTGTCGTGTCCGTCTCACGGGTAGGAGTATAGGAGTGTTATTAGTTTGATAATACAACGTTGTATACATGGAACTAAAGATAATGGAATGCGATTGACTGAGTCGGGTTGAGTCAAATCAGGTTATGTCGAGTTAGTCTAGTGGCCTGGTTTGGTTTTCTTTTGGCCTAATTTTGGGTGGTTATCATCTTAGTGTCTTGCCTCGTCGATAGCTTTGTCAAAATTATTTCGCCATTTCAAATATAAACTTTTCGATTGTATACCTTTATGCACTGTATATATTGAATATCATTGAATCAATCAATCCATGTTATATTCAAAATCAGTGAAATACGGGTTGAGTTATTTAGAGTTGGGTTAAATTTGAGTTTTGTCATTTACTGAATTAAAGATGTTAGTTTTAAATGAATTTTAGGATTGAATCTGTTCAATACTTATGTGTAACAGATATAGATATATGGACTTGAGGAGGTTATTCATTTTGTCCCATAATCAAGTGTCCTCCTTTCATCTATAACGAAGTGTAAATGTCATATATACATTAAGACTTTCTCAAATAATAAGGGGCCAAAAGATTATTTAAAGCTAGAACAATCAAATCAATCAAATGTGCACCTTGCTTTCCCTCAAGATATACTCTACAGTGATATACTATATGTTTCATGTGTAAAACCCTTGACCACATTCTCTAGCTGGTGTTTGCTCCTACCATCCGAATTCCTATACCACCAATTTCATGTAACAACTGTTAATGCCAAGAATAGGGGATTCGGGATTCTATACGAAAGACTAGTATGACCAACAAACAATAATATTGGACATTAATAATCAAGTGTCGTTGTCTCATTTTTCATGTACGAAATCGAGTATCTTAATTTATCCCCTTACTCTTAAACAGTTCTGTAATAGTCTATACATATTAATGCATTTCTTTGGCAATACAATATAATTGATGTATGCATTCCCAAGATACTATCTCACAATTAACAACTCTTTCGATTATGATCACGAATCAATGAATCATCGATTATTTGAAACTGTCATAGTAGTGCGATGATACGTGCATTCTTATATTAACATGTATTGTCTGTTTTATGCGGTGTAAATGATTTTAATTGACCAAAAAGAGACTAATTATAATGTATGTGTAGGTTTAATGAAATTTGGATCAATGATGTGCACAGTATTATTGTCAGTAGCCCCCTTCATGAAAACACTTGACCACATTCTCAAGCTAATGTTATGGGATATGCGCTCATCTCTCACTCACTCTTATCTTTTCCAGACCATATAATACGTAATACAAACAGGCATTTATTGCAAACAACAAACTGCAAAAAAGTTGATAGTCTTCTTCAGTACTCTACTTCATATAAAGCTCACATATACAGTAACATATAATCAGTCTACTGCCACTTCTACCATTGAATAAAGCTGCTTCATATACATAATAACATAAATACATAATATTTTCACCCATCCATTCATTCATTTGCTATATAGCTCCATTTCACTATACATTTTCTCTCCCTATTCTCTTGCATTTCCCTGTTACATACATATACAAAAACTCGAAAACCCGAAAACTCGAACGAAAACACAATGCAGAACAATACATGGTTGTTAGACACCAAACAACCATTAGGTGATGCTAGTTATTGCAACATTTCCCTGTCCCTAGCTCCTCCAGGCCAAAACTACCCCAAAACCCTAGCTACCAAACCACCAAATGATTTTAGTATGTACTTATGTTCCGAAAATCGGACCACGAAAACCTCACCATCACCACCACCACCACCACCACCACCACCACCGTCGTCTCGAAATAATAGGGCTAGTAGTAGTACTGAGGACGACCACAGCATTGGTGACGATTCGGTAACAATTGCCCTCCAATTGAGTCCAGCTCCAACATGTGCAAGGCCTACTAGTAACAGCCACCATGGTGGGCTAGCTGAAGGCCAGTACTGGATCCCATCTCCGGCCCAAATCCTTGTCGGACCCACACAATTCTCTTGCTCTGTCTGCAACAAGACCTTCAACCGTTTCAACAACATGCAGGTTCATTTTTTTGTTTCTCCCTTCTCTAAATCTCGATAATCAGTACCACCCAGTGACACCCTTAATAATTATCACTTTTCATTACCGTTACAAATTTGTATGTTTGTGGTAGGACTAGAATCGTTGTCAGTATCACCTAGTGACGTCCTATACAATTCTGAGGTTTTCAATTTTGATTTACTTTTTATAGATTATATGAAATTATGAATTGCAGATGCATATGTGGGGGCATGGATCGCAGTACCGAAGAGGTCCAGAATCCTTACGAGCAAGTACAAGGGTGACGACGACGACGACAATAACAACGTCGGTAACCCCGACATCGATGAACATGCTAAGGATGGCGTGTTACTGCTGCGCGGAGGGGTGTAGGAACAACATAGAGCACCCGAAAGCGAAGCCACTCAAGGACTTCAGGACTCTACAAACACACTACAAGCGGAAACATGGTACAAAATGCTTTGATTGTCGGAAATGTGGTAAGGGTTTCGCGGTGCGAGGCGACTGGAGAACACATGAGAAGAACTGTGGGAAGCTTTGGTTTTGTATATGCGGTTCCGATTTTAAGCATAAGAGGTCGTTGAAGGACCATGTTAGGTCATTCGGTGATGGACACGCGCCGCATTCGCATGTCGAATTGTGTGATGAGGAGGGGGAGGATGAAGGTGGTGATGAGGACGAAGAGGGAGATCATTGTGTTGTTGAAGATTCCTATGTTGTTTGTTATGAGAATGATAGGGTTCTTGATTTTCTCAAGTGAAGAAGAACATGATGTTAAAGTACCCTATGATGTTAATTTTTTAGGTAATTAGGCTCTAATTTAAGGAAGTTAACTAGAGAAGAGTGTTAGGTAACTTTAGGTATTAGGTAGTGGACTAGTGGGTACGTTTATATATCACGTCTGCCTAAAGCTCCGATGATGCGATTGATGTCATGTTTTCGATATTTGAAAAGATGGTTACTTTATGTAACGCTCGTTTTAGGCAAACAAGTCACAATATTGCAAGTGTACCAACAATGCAAGATCTCGTGGAAAATTAAACAAGCATTATTGTCATTATCGATCTTCAAGTTTCATGACGGATATGATTGACTTTTGTGCTTTATTATGATTAGTGAAATGAATTCGAAATTGTTGCTTTGGTCATCATCTTGGCAAACACAAAACCGTAGCATCAAAATATATGCTGGAATTAGGTCACATATCGATATAATCCAGTACACCAATTTGATCAACAATAAGGGTCTCAACCCTCAATTGTGCACCATCGGGAGTGACTCCTATAATGAACGGTCTAGTTATCAATTACCACTATTTCGTCAATGACTAAATTGAAACAAAACGAAAACTACTAGAGTACTAGCTAGCAACAAGCTTACCAAGATCTTTACCAATAAAAAATCCATGAGCAGAAAATTAGATACTCCTATACAAACTTATGAGCTAAATTATTGTCTAACACGGTCCTCAATAGCTATATACGCAACATTATTTTACTACCAAAACAATTAATTTCGCTACAATCGCGGTATACCGGTATCAGTCTCAAGTCAAGAATGACCTTTTTCACGTCTATATGCATTTGAACGGGTCAAACATCTAATTTCTCTCATTATCTGGGCCAACAAACTGGACTTAGCTTGTGGATGAAGCTGAACAAAAAAGAGCCCAATCCAGCAACCCACCGAACTAAAACCCGGATAACTCGGACCCTTATAAAAATAACCCCATCGCACAGTCGCCCTTTCAAAATTCTCACCCTAAAAAAATCAAATTATTTTTTCCCCAAATCAGATCCAGCGAAAAAAGAGGAGAGAGAAACTGAGATAAAAAAAAACGAGAGACGACGAGATTTCTTGCTGCGTACGACGTTCGGCGATTTCTCATCTTTAATCTCAATCTTCAAGGTGAAGCTTCTAATCTATGTCGCAATTCTTTCGATTTTTTTCTTCTGTTATTTTGAATCTTTCGTTTAATTTAATTTTCATATTGTCGTTGAATGAAAAATTTGGGGATTTGTTTTTATTAGGGTTTGTATTCGTTTTGTTGATTTATTTGTGGATTATATACTGCTTGAAATTGTCTGCTGATTATATTTTCCCTTATTCGTGATTGTTACGGTTGAATCTGAAATCTCCGATTCGTTTGTTCTTAATTGATTGAATTAATTTGGGGTTTTTGATTTTATTAGGGTTTATATTGTAACTTGTAATTCCATTTGGGTTTGATTCGCGATTATTTTCATTCTTAGGGTTGAATCTGTAATTCGTAAATTTGTTGATTCTTGTGCTGTAAATCTGTTATTTGTTGATTGGTTTAGTATTATTTTGCTGGGAAATATCTGTGAAATTTGCATACTTGATTACTGTAAATCGATGTGCGTTAGGTTTATTGATGATGAGATTTGTTGCGTTTTCGTCTCCGATATTTGTTTTCTGTGGCGATATTATGGCTGATTGTGTAGAGGGTTTTGCTGAATATTGTGGTTTGTGATGTAACAGGCGTGTTTCATCTCGTGAAGAAGCGGTTTCAGTTAATTCTTGTACGTGATGGATAAGACGTTGGATATGTCGTTGGATGATATCATTAAGAGCAAGAAAAGTGCAGGCAGAGGTAGAGGAAGAGGTACTGCACCTCGAGGGCGTGGTGCCAGAGGAGGATCTAATAATGGTGGTGGAAGGATGAGAGGGGGAGGAGGGAGAGGGTCAGGAAGACAAGTCTCTCTTGGAGTGAATACTCGCCCGTCATCTTCTGCTATTGCCAAGGCAAGCACGAACTTCGGATGTTTTATGCATTCTCTTTAGAATCTGGCTTGTGGTTTACACGAAGTGGTGAATGGTGATCTGCTTAATAAAGAAATCTAAACAAGTAATGAATTATTAACCTAAAGTCATATTCAGAGAAGGCATTCCGGTGTCTTCAGCCCAGCTTCAATTCTATTCACCGTCCAAGGGAAATCGAGTGATGTTATATGTGGAAGTTTTTTGCTGCATCGTCTAGTATCTTGATTTGCTCACTCCAGCTTATCATTGAAAAATCAACTTTACCAATAAAGGGTCAAGGTCCCAGACCATTTCATAGTGCCTCTTGCCTTTTTGTTTCTTTTGCGGGTTTGTTTTAGATCAAGAGAGATAGTGGACTAAGCTGCTATGTCTGGGGTGGATCAGTGCATGTTGCTGTCCTACTTCAGGTCACTCTGCTGAGGGAATACTTCAGAACAGAGTTCTAACATGATGAACATATCCGTATTACGTAGTGCTCCTTGGATCCTGCATTCTCTTTCCAGTTTCCATTTAAAACTCATAGATGACCCAATAAATCCCCTTCACCTGTGATGGAAAGGGCCTGGTCTGGGAGCCTCAATATAATTGGATTGATCCTTAATAGTTTCTTTTACATTATGTGATTTGATGATCTCTCGTAGACACCTCGAGAGTGGCGAGTCATCCTCTTACTAGTCGTTTGCTGACATCAACTTTTCCTGGATCTGGGTTCTATTCCCTATGGTATCACCAGACTTTTCGCAGAACCAAGAACTTCCCATGGCAGCAAGATTTGGTTGAAGATAGCCTTGCAGCTACAGGATTGCCAGGATTGGATAGTGGCACAACATTATACATATCCAACTTGGATTCTGGAGTTAGTAATCATGATATAAGGGTACTGCCTGATCCATTCATTTAATATTTAAACGACCTTTGCGACTGGTTTCTTTTGGTCCTGAAATTTGAGATTGGAATCAGGAGCTTTTCGTTGAGATTGGGGAGCTGAAACGTTATGGTATTCTCTTTGACAAAAGTGGTCGTGGAAGTGTAAGTCTGTCAAACTTTTATTCTTGTTATCTTACTTTTCATAAGTTTTGACATTTTGCGTCTTTCCTTTACCAGTTTTTATATATTATTCATTTCTTATTTTGCGAAATCAGTGTGCATAGACATTGTTTTTGAGCTGTTGACTCACTCTTAATTGTTCAAGTTTTTCAATTACCTTCCTTTCTTCTGTTTGATTCTGCTGTACAAAGCATTATTTATTAGTTAGATAGGCTTGCTTGAGTTGCTTCTCTGTATGATCTTAACCCTGCTGTTCGTTTTCTAGATTTTTTTTTTAAGTTTCACGACTTCTATTTTCAGTGCTTTGTGTGTGTCGTGTGTGCTGGGGGTTTGTTGATTTTTTTGTTAAAAACTTGTTTCATCAAAATCACAATCAAGTAAACTGTAAAAACATAGTGGTAGATTTCGTGCCAAACACGGCAATTGCAATTTTTAGCGAGTATTGTAAATCTCAACTTGTTTTCTAGCAACAAACCAGTATATCTTCACTACAAACAAGTTACCATGATAAGCTCTTATATTTTCTCCCCGCTTCAATATTATTTTTTGTAACTGGGGGTTCTTTCCCGATCATTTTGACTTTTTAAACAAAAGATCTCTGCAGTTTATTATGTGTAATAGCCATCTTCTTGTCTCTAATTTGGTTGCTTGTTGGAGTTTGCTGTATGTGTGTTTATTATGAACGTTCTCTATTGGAAGTAATTGTTATGGCCTCTTTAGTGTGTGAGAATACTGATTTCTTACTCTTTTTGCGCTGTTCTGCAGGGATCTGCTGAAGTGGTCTATGCAAGGAGGAGTGATGCATTTGCAGCTTACAAGCGCTACAACAATGTTCAACTGGATGGAAGGCCTATGAAGATCGATATTGTGACTCCCAATGTGAAAGTGCCTGTTTCTGCTCGGATAAATGTTGTTGGAGGTTTTAATGGAAGGTCAACAAGAAGAGTTGTTATGGGGTAAGTAGTTCATTTTACCTTGTGATAAATTAGTTGAGTATGATTTATGTGCGCTTATCTGTGCATTATTATAAATTAAGGTTAGAAAGAAGGTGAAATACAACTCTCCTGTGACTTTCTCTAAAGTTAGTTTGTGAGTTTAGATGGCAAGTGCTAGAGGTGAAATGATTTATCTTGATCCTTGTTCTTTTATCTGACCTTTTAACTTGGTTACGACTTCCTGTGTTGGAAGTATTGTAATTGAACTATTGAAGCGCATGTTTCTCGGCATGCGACATTTTATGGTACTAGTTTAAGGATATGGTTTCTCAACAGTATTCCTTGTTTTTAGAGGTTTAATATTCATGCACTGGCGCCTTATGTTTCTCTCTGATTTTGGTGGTTGTGTTACTTTACTTTTGCGGTGCCTGTCAGTCTACTATGCCATGACCACTGTTTTTCCATTATGTTTGTTTATAGTACACAATCCCATGACTAAATTTCTAGGTCGCTGCTACAGCCACTAATGTTGTGGCAATCACTATATCGTACGGACCTCTGTGGTAAACTGTTCTTTAACCCCTCCCTTTTTATATTAAACAGAACAAAACTCAGCAAAAAATTGGTAGTGTGTGTGGGTTTTGGGGGGGGGGGGTAGTGTTAGAAATTAGTAAATTTGTGCTGGACTGCTGGGTATGGTGTGCAGATGTCAATCAAAAATTGGAAAAATTTCACTAGGTGGAGACTTCGATGAATTCCTTTTGGTGTTGCTGTGAGTTGTGGCCTTATTCGGAACCTCAAATGTTTTGTAAAGTGTAAACTTGAATGCCCTTTTACAAATTGTCGAGTATTTTTAGTCTTAAGATTTATCATGATTTTAAGGGGGGATGATGTAAATACAAATGGAGTGCATAATAGTTTATGACCTCTGTCCCCACCTATACATATTTTCTTAACGTCAGGCCACCAAAATTTAGTTTTCCAAATTTGATCTACTCTAGATGATAGCCTAGCATTTTTCAATGGTTAACTGCGCATCTTCTTTTTGGATGGACCTACAGTTGCTACTGTCTGGTGTCCTTCGGAGAAAGTTTACATCGATTGTTGTATCATTTTTTACCTTTTGGAGATGCTTGTTTAGCTAGTTTGTTGTTTTCTTGATTCGTTGTTGGCTGTCCTTTATATAAAGTTTGTTTTCCTTTTTGGAATTTGAGTTCTAAAATATCTCTCTTTTATCTGCAGTCAAAGTGGGGGTCGTCCTATGGCATCTGCTCCAACTAATCGCGGAATTGGGTGAGTGATTTCTTCTTCTTTGCTCTGTGGGTGGTGCTCACTGGTTTTGGCAAGTCCTTGAGTAGTTTGTTTAGTTAAATTACTTCCTTAACCCCAGGAGGAAGGGTTTAGCTATAGCCATATCTTTTTGAAGCCCAATCCGTTGACTACCTATGATTGTTCATGGCTGGCAAGCGAAGCTTGTGACATTCATTTCTCAGCCCTTTCAATGTGTTTGATTAGTTACCTAGTATTATAGGGGGAGCTGTGATATCTTTTTAATTGGCAGGCGGTGAAGTTTGAAAATGGCTTCGGTGAAAAAACGTTTGAGGATGAGGGATGTTTGAAAAACATTACATGCTGCTGGTTGCATTTTTAAAAGTTGGGTTTAAACATTGTATATGCGGTTATTTCTGAGGAATGTCCTTTTGCACGCGTTAAACTTTTGCATAACTGCATAGTGTTGATCACTGGGGCTGTATAGCTTATTTCTTTTGCATTAGGAGCCTCCTCATCGATAGTCTAATTCTATCATTTTAGAATGTAAATTCATCCATTGTTTCATTCCAACCCATTTCCCCGTGACTAACGGGGGCTAACACTAAATTCTAGACTTGGCAGTAGCTCGGTTTTTCAGATTTGCAGCAGGCAGCATCTTGGTTTGCAGGATAACCCGCATCTAGGATAGTAGTAGCTTCTAGTGATTTATTATGATTTCATTATTTTGCTGGTATTGTTGCAGCCAGAGGAATCGTGGAGGTCTGAAGAGTAATCAGGGACGTGCACAAAATCAAGGGCGTGGTGTGGGCCGTGGCCAAGGGCAACAACGTAGGGGAAGAGGAGGGGGACGAGGGCGTGGAAAGAAGCAGGAGAAGTCAGCTGAGGAGCTTGACAAAGAATTAGAGGCCTATCATACTGAAGGGATGAATGTTGAATGAAGAGCTCAACTGACTTGAGGAAGTCAGACTGGAAACTCAAGCTTAGTAGCCTCTAGTTTTGCATGAAGATTTGGTACTTTCTGCTGCATTGAATTTGATTGTTATTACTAAGCGTTCCGACTTCCGATTCCCTGTCGTTTATGATGCATGGTTAATTCCTCCCCCTACCTCTTTATTTTGCCTTTTGGGGGTATACTTGTTAAAAAAAAGGTGGTTTCTGGGAGGCAATCATCCACAGCTGCATTACATTGCATGGCAATGGGAGTTTTGCATGCAAACTGTACAGCGAATTGGATTTTGTCCAAAGTTTTCATGCGGATGTAAATTTCGTTTTTAGCAAACCATCTGATTTTTATTTTAGCAGGCCTAGAAGCATTTTGGTTTGTAGCTAGAAACTCTCCTAGTGCTACGGTACTTTCTCGATTTGTTCCTAGTATTTTTGGGATATCAGTGTTCCTTTTCTCCATCAAGTTTGGTATATCAGTTTTTACTGCGTATATAGTCTTTAAATTCGAATTAGTGACCATAAGTTTACTGTCGATGCTCCCATGAGTTGGGAGTCGTAGTAGTGCCCGACTAATCTGGAATACTCATACAGAGTGTATCCGTAAATAAAGATTAATATGAAAGTGCCAAAATCGTTACCCGTTAACTTAAATATCATTCTTGGGTTATTCCTGCACCTCGTAAGATGGCACCTCCTTTTGGTTGGAACGAACTTTTGCACACTTTTTTACACGGTTTGATGAGTTCGATAATCAAATTTAAGTGTATCTAAAATAGTTTAAGCACGAGATAAGTTGCGTATTAAAGAAACTGGTCAGATCGGGGGGTCAATATAGCTCACATGCTTCACGTTATCATTGTCTTAGCAGGTGGCAGGATCACGGTGAAGTCTATTGGTCTTTTGGTTTTGGGGTTCCTGTGTGGTTTATGCTGTAGTACATGTAACTATCGAATTTCTAGATTCGTTTTGGTTATTCACATAGAACGCATAGCAAATTATGTTTCGGTTTTAAGAGAAATATTATTGTTGTAAGATGTCGAACACAAAGTATAAATTTTTTTGCTAATGTTGGTCGATTTTATTCGGAAGTCCCAACCGGCCATGGTTGCGGCCAAGCAATTCTCATGGCACAGACGCAAAGACGGTCTCGAACCGTGTCAGAAGTGGCGCATACTTATGATTTCCCACATGCCGTCCACTATAACTTTTATTGAATATCTTTGTTACAAAACCCACGTGTTTTTCTTTCTATTATTATGATTTTTCTTGGTGGTTGGTGTGTATGACTCATTATTCATGACGTACTCTTATCCCATTCATAACGTAGTCTCTCTTTCGTACTTTGATCTTTTTTTTTGCCATTATTTGATGCTAATTTAATTAGCTGACTAATTACTGTAGTACAATTATATTAGCTTTTTTTTTTTTGTATGATGGAGTGATTTGTTCGATAATTGATAATTCAAGACACATGTCTTACAATGCTTAATTGGAATTATTGAGGCCTTGAGGGATATTAGAAAAACGCATGCTACTCTATTTCAATTGACCTATTGCGCTCTTTGTAATCTCTATTTACGTCTTTTTTCTTTTTTTTTTTTAACAAAAAATTTCGGAAAAGTTCTTCATTTAGATGTATCACCTACGTTATGTCAATATATATGAGCATAGGTAGGCTGGTGGGTGGTAGGATTGTAGGAATGCCTAGTCAGCCACCATAGTCTTGAATCTTACTCATTTATTCATTTATTTACGTTTGGTTTAAGTTTTTAAATAAGTAGCAAAAAATACGGGTAAGCTTCCAACCCATAACATAGGTTTGTGGTGATAGACTCCCTTGAAGTCTCCTGTTAGATTAATGTCCAATGTCTAGCTTAATAGTTGAAGTTTTACCACATAGGTGGGTTCTAATTGCCCAAACACACCCTAATTTCAAATAATTTTTAGCCTTTCTCAGTTGTCTTACCAAATGAAAGAAAAAACTATAATAATTTAATAAGTGCTTAAACGACTCTTGCCTACAGGCAACTAGAACCATACTTAAAATTGCTCTGAGAATTAATGGGAAAATAATACTCAGTATAAACATTTTTGCACATATTTTCATGTTACGGTACCATTCCAATCAAAAGTTTAAGTTAATGGTTGAGATCCATTAATTGGTTTAATACCTTAACATTATTTAAGACCATTCAAAATTCACAACCTGATATGAGAATAATATTCAAACATTGTGAACCCAAAATGAAAATATTCTTTTCTTTATTTTCTTTATTTTAAGGTCTACGCAAAATGAGCTTTGCCATTTCCAAACAAATGAAAAAAAAAACTAGTGAAAAACTTGACTCCATAATCACGTTGAGACAAAAATGGTCCATCTTGTCATCTTCTTGTAAATGACTAGTGATGTTGTGCTTGAAGAACATCTCTCTCATAATTCTCTATAAAACCTCACCTTTTGCTCAACCAATATTCCACACTTGATTCATATTATTCAACCTTCTTTCATTTCCTCTCTTTTTTTCTTGTGATCATACAAAACAAAGAAAAAGAAAATGGCTTCTTCATCATCTATGGCTTCTATGAGAGCTTTCTCTTCTTTCAAACAACAATCTTATAAACTACCCACTTCTTTTATTTCACTTAACCAAAACAATTTATCTTCCAAAATATCAAACCCTTCATTTTCATCTCAAACACTTAAAACCTCTAATCTTACTACCAAAAAGCAGTTCTCAACCTCTGCTTTCTTCTTCAACAAGCCCAAATCTCAACCTCAGTCTCCCCCACAGGCTCAGCCTTCTGATGATTCTCGTCCAAGTAAGTTTCTACATCTTTTTGTTTTTTGTTTATATCATTCTGGTTAGTACGAGATTCGAGTTGGTTAGGAGCACATAGGATACTGATGCTTTCTTTCATGAGTTTTGACACTGTCACATTTTAAGTTCTAAAACTTCTAACACTTCTAGTTAAGTTGATTAAGTCACGCGTCAACTCAATAATTGTTTGTATCATGTTTTTAGATAGTGCTAGCTGATCTGAGAGGCCAGATCCTTAATTCTTTAACCATTGTAAATTGATCCCTATAGTTAGTAAAACTGCCATCATGCGATGGTTCTTTCACAAATGTTAACCGATTCCAAATCATTTTGACGTTACGCATGTTGTCGTCCTTTTCTGGATTAACAATTTCTTTTGTTTGGCCTTAGTTTAGTCAGAGTGACATGTATAAAAATAGCCTAGGGACTAGGGATATCACTAATTCACAACAGATCGTTCTGATCGAGATTTATGCTGAGTAGAAAATGTTTGCAAATTGCAACCAATATTCCATTAAACAGAATAATTTAGTGGTCAGAGCTGTCTATCTAGTCTGACTGTAATACATGGAGTCTTTGTTTACAATTCTTAGTCTACTTGGGAAAAACTTTTTAATTCGCTCTTAGCTCGAGTTGTGATTTTTACCCTCATCGTTGGAAACTGTGATTCACTTGGAGGATTGTAAAAATCGATCCCGGCAAATTTATAAATCACTTCCCCTTAGGTTGTACTCACTAGATGTTTATTCATTTTCTTAATACGTATGGAGTATGCAAAAATTGGCGTTACATCTAATCCGAATTGTAGAAGGTTTTCCCAACACATTGGGTGAAATGTGTAACCTTATGACTAGTTGGCAATCTTGGTATGTTTACTAGACAACTAACCACTCTATAGCAAATGTTAATGTTGAGATAACACCATCATTTCATACACATCATGATAAATTGGAAAGTAATGGAATAAAGAACTAAGAGTGTAAGACCAGCCTTTTCCCCTAAAAAAAGATGACTTCTTTTTACAAAGATCAGGATGTTTGAGTGGGGTTGGTCATTGTTTTAATGTACTCTATGTGATTTGGGAATCTCCAGCTAAGGTGCAAGAGTTGTATGTGTACGAGATCAACGAGAGAGACCGAGGCAGCCCAGCGTACCTAAGACTAGCTCAGAAAGAGGTCAATTCCCTGGGTGATCTCGTCCCCTTTACGAACAAGATTTACTCTGGTGACCTGCAGAAACGGCTAGGCGTAACTGCTGGATTATGCATCCTGATCCAGAATGTACCGGAGAAGAAAGGAGACCGATATGAGGCAGTCTACAGCTTC
>JBBYHQ010000007.1:1604054-1622596 GCA_038382645.1 Spergularia azorica | reverse complement strand
TTGGATCTAATGTTTTGCAAACACCTATTACAAAACCTCTAGGTTCTTCCACAAAAATATGGGCTATTTTCATTCTGAAGCCATTTTCGGCCAAAAACGGTGTACAATACACTTTGTTTTTAGCGAATTTGGACAAGTTTTTTTTAAGAGTACCTAAATGTTCTAATGACTTTGCCATAGACATCTTTGATGTACTTTAGTTAGATATGAGAAACGATCATCTGTTATTGAAGTTCGTTAACGCCTGTCGGCGTAAGTGAACTAATAATGTTAAGGTGCGTTTTTATCAATTTTGGAGACCTATCATACGTTTTTGGCTCTAATACTTTGCAAAGACCTATTATATAACCTCTAAGTTTTCCCATAAAATTTTGGGCTGTTTTTATTGTGGAGCCATTTTCGGCCAAAAAGAGTGGACAATATATACTTCGTTTTTAGCCAATTTTGACCAGTTTTTTAGAGTAGCTAAATGTTCTTATAAGTATTCATTGGACATCCTTGATGTATTTTTGTTGAATAAGAGAAACGATTCATCTATTGTTGAAGTGCTTTTAACGCATTTTGGCACACCAGATTTCTTGAGGTCAAAGTGCGTTTTTATCAATTTGGGAAACCTGTCATAGGTTTTTGGCTCTAATATATTGCAAACACCTTTCATATAGCCTCTAGATTCTTCCATAAAATTTTTGAGCTGTTTTTATTACGTAGCCATTTTCGGCCAAAAACGGTGCACTGTCTATATACTTCATTTTTAGACAATTTTGACGAGTGTTTAGAGTAGCCAAAATATGCTTTTACTCTTGCCATGGAAATCCTTAGTGTGTTATTGTTGGATATGAGAGACGAATTGGAGCGCGCGATCTGATTCGCGATTCGCTGGGTAGTGGAGCGATTTCGGTAACACTGCGGACAACCAATATTCGATTCCCCAAATTCGCCACACACGTGCCTCAAAAGGTGATGTGTGCCACAAGAAACTCCTAAATGCGGGGACCAATCCATCATATCCATCAAGGACACTCCCAGGTCTTGATGGTAAAAGTTTTGAGAACATGTGGCTACTATTAAAAAGAAAAGTGGCCAAAATGTCAAATTGGTAAAAAAACATAAAAGCCAAAACATGGGGTAGGTTCTCCAATTCGGCCAAAAACACACACTAGACTCAAAGGGTGATGTGTGTCGGAGGACTCATATTCATCAATAGCATTCACAAGGTATCAAAGGTAAAGTTTGAGAACATTTGGGGAAAATTGGCTAAAACCGATGCCATAATCAGCCAAAAAACGGCTAAATTGTTTGACAAGTCAGCCAAAGAACGGCTAAATTGTTGGGAGGGAACTGAACTTCGCCTTTTAAGCTGAAGAAAGATAGAATCAACTAGAAGCAGAATTGATAGTGGTAGTTAATCTTCATGTGTTAAACAAAAGATATACATTCAAAAGATGTTTCATCATATCGTTGCCTTTGCATGTCCACAAGTACTCTGCATATACAGTAAATACTGAAGAAGTTATAGAAGGTACCTTATTATTCTCCCAATTTTTTTGAAGTTGGCCCCATCTTTGCATAAAGCTATTCCTTTCTCTAAACACTGTTCTGTCACCTGATCAAGGTGCACAAAGATCTATTAATTGAAGAAGCTACACTGAGATGCTACAAAAAATAAACACATCCAAGCTATTCCAAATTAAAATGGGCAACAACCAACTCCTTGGTTTTATTTTTTGTTTACATTTTTTTATCTTTTTTACAGTGGCCGCTGAATCCACCTTCTCATTTTATGTATTCTCGGGGATTTTGGTCTCGACTTGCACTTTTTATATGTAATTTTTGTATGCTTTTGTGGGCCGAGATTTTTTAAGCCCAATACTGTGGGAGGTTTGGTTGTGTCTTTGTGGACTTCGGTTTTGCTACCCTTTTTCCTCGGGGTCTCCGAGTCCACTATTCACATCCGAATAACCACTGGTTATTGGGTTGATCTCGGCTTTGTACAATTTTTTCTTTCTTTTTCTCCTCTCCCTCTTGTATCGGCTTAAGGGTCACCCCTGGCAGTAGGGGAGACCTTGTTAGCCGTTTCTCTCCGCTTATCTATTAAAAAAAAAAAAAAAAAAAAAAAAAAAACCACCCCCCCTCTCCATAACCTCCCAATACGATAAAATTAAGAAGCCAATAGCAACATACAACATTGCTTTGACTTTTAACAACAACTATGAAGAGAAATATACCTTCACAAGCCTTTTCACTGAATCACTGACATTGCCGCAAAAATATGTCTTCGATGTATCCCCGTGATAACCCTAGTACCAGATAAAGGAATCAAGTACATTCGATCAAGAAGTCAGTTTGTTGGATAATCCTATTTCAAAGATACTTTAAAGGAGATTCAAATTTTAAAGGATAGCTAAATCTAAATACAGTGACATTACCACCAAGTCGGTATCTACACGCATCAAACACGATGTGAATGTATGATGGTTAATACTAACGATTCGCCCACAAAGATCTTCTCTTGGAAAGGATTTGGGGGGGGGGGTCACATATTGTCCTCTAATTGTATATACTTGGTCACATATCACAGTATGTATGTGCTCAAAACAAAGCACTACCAGAAATGTTCTTTAAGCCTGATATCAAAGACACATTCAATCAGTCATAGTCCTAGAGCTAGGTTTCATATCTAGACTCCAGGTCGCCCAAAAACAGAGGATAGATGGCGAGAACCCCACACATATCCATCTTAGTCCATATAATGGACAATAGATAAGCAAGAACAGCACCCAGTAAACTACGAGCAGTAAGATCTATGTAAAGGATGCAATACACTTGAAGGTGTCAAAAGGCAATTAAGAAAAAACCAAAATTCCAGGGAATCGATGTGGGTCATATGGCTATCTAGTCATTCAATTACTAATATTGGATATGAAGAATTGAAGCAATGATCTAATTAGTAAGTAACTGGAGAAATGATCTTAGAGTCAATTTCAAACATTTGAGTTGCAACTTGCAAGTGAGAAAGGATAAAGTAGTTACATTTAAGTATACTGTGACGTCAATATTAATTATGTCCCCATCCTGCAATAGGAACCAAAGATCATCAGGAGCTGCCTAGAGACAGAGTGATTGCAGAATTGAAAAAGGGTTTTACCACAATCAATGAACCTGTAGTTGACGAGAATCGGGTATTCCGTGACACAAGCACTCATTAACTGATGTACATACACTCTTTGGAAATCCGCCATACCCTAAGGGTGAAGGATATGCCCCATTATCAACAATCATCTGGTGCACTGCTTTGTCAATCTCATCTGTTGTTACAGATGGCTGGTAAAATTCAAATTGAGAATGTAAGCTATATGAGAACCATTTTGCAAGTGATGTAGCATAAATTCTACGATGAAACTTTCTAAATAATAAGGATTACTGAAAACTATGAGAGACAGAGAGAAATAGAGAAACAAAGTCAGTCAGTCCAACACATAGAAAATGTGATCCATTTGAAAATATAGTAATATAGGGAGAAAAATTAGTTCGGCCATGAGCAGTAACAATGACTTATAGAGAAGACTTTCTAGTTTAAGTACCAAAGTTTCATACATATCAGATTCTCACCCTAACCAAAGTCCCTGCGTACTCTAAAACGCGAGCAGCAAGTTCACATGCCTCCCTCATACGTGCAAGGCCTTCAGAATCATGCATCTGATATTGACTTGAGAGTTCTGGCAATTTTACGGAACCTACGTAGGGAGGTTTTAGTATATGATCCGGGACAGGGAGAGTGGGTGATACCCTTCCCCGTTTTAATGGAGGCCCTCTTTTGGGTTTTGTAGCTTGGAGCTCCCTTTCCCTACACAAATTAATACCTAGTCAGTATGAAAAAAAAATATAAGGTCCAAAACCCCACCAAAAGAAAAAAAAAATATGAGAAAGCAAATAAGCAATGCATTTCTTAAGATTGACAGGGCCTCTCTATTCCACAATCAAAATTAACCTTTTCTGAGAAGCAAGTTGTAGGTACTCTTCTACATTATGGTACAATGTAAAACACAAATTAATATTTACCCGTTCAAAATTATGGTTCCTGTTTCCCTTCTCACTGCCTAAAGATTCCTCATACTAACTTATTTCCTGTGGGAATGGAAGGGCTTCCACCTGCATAAGAGAATGCAGGAGGATTGATGATGACATGAAGTCCAGTGTTCTATTTGTAATAGAACTATAGACTGTTTCGGATTTGGACTATAAAGCAAAATGACTCGTTAAAGTATTTCCATTTCCATATCTTCCGTATAAAAGTAATTGGTCAATGCAATTCTTACCGCAACATTTTGGGTCACTGAAGTAGCACAAAGGTAAAGACATTTACCACCCCCCCCCTCCTCCGGCCCTCCCCTCTTACCTCGTCATAGGTAGTAACCTTTGTACTACTGAGCCATGGAAAAATTCGTTCGAACCAGGTTATTCGTGCTCAAGACTAATCAATCACTCTATGAGACGATAGGGATGCACTTGTGAACCCTTATTCCCCCTCCCCCCACCCCCCTGCCCACGGTTAGAACGGTGTCTACGACACACATGAAGAATCTAGGCAAAACCTCAATTGACACTCGTAGTCGTAGCAAGAATAACAACAAATCACGTTTTACACACGCAACCACAAAAAATACAACCGTGTAAATGTCAACAAATTACGTTTTACACACGCAACCACAAACATTACAACCAGGTAAATGTCAGGCTAGCTCAACTGGTAAAGTATCGAATTATGGTATCCAAGAACCACCTTTCCATCCAAAACATAATAATTTGTATAGTACAAACACAGATACATTTACAATAACATAGTAAAAAGAACAAAGAAATGGTGTTGATAATTTTATTACCTCTTAATTTTAAATGCCTCTTCTAACCCTTTAAGTCTCCTTGCAAAAACTACCATCCCTTTTCTGGACTCACCTGAAATTTCAACAAAAACGTATACTTTACAATCAAACAAAAATGACCCAGAACTTCAATTCCACTACAAATTTAAGGGACTTCGAAATTAAGAAAAAAGAACATGAAACTAGAGAGAGAAAACGAACCAGAAAGAGGAGAGAATGATGGTATTGGAGTTCGCAAAACATCCCCGAAAAAACCAGAAGAGGGTTTGAGTGGAGCGTATGCAGAAATCGCCATTAGTAGAGTGTTTGAGAAGAGAGAAAATGAAGATGATATGGTGGGATAAAATTCAAGTGTGTGTGTGTGTGTGCACTGTGCAGTGGAGTTTATGTGCTGGGCTGGGCTGGGCTGGGCTGGGCTGGGCTTTCTTCTTTGCATCCGTTATTTGTTCCTACGTCAGAATCTTGCTGATGAAGTTTGTGTCGTAATGGGTTATCGATATGTCAAAATCGGTATTGTGAATTAGTGAGCTTACAATCGAACTATCGATCTATTAAGGCGGGATTTGTTAACAAAAGTTGTTGTCTACGGAGTATTAAACTCGTTTGGCTTAACTTTTTGGAATTATTGATACGTCAATTGTGGTAAAACAGTCTATCTGCATTTAGACTAGAACAATATGTGGCCTCTTTTTTTGTATTCCCTCGCCTCGCCTCGCCTCGCCCTGCCTTGCCTATTGGTATCGTTGGCCTCCACTTGGCATCATTTACGGATTTACCAACATCACCAGCGACTTCTTCAACCGGCATTACCACTATTGATTAGGATTTGTGTCGTATTACTTATTTATTTTGTTGAATATTACTCCAATTTTATAGGTCTAGGCAATCGAGCAAATTCTATCGTAATGGGACTTTGTCCGTGAAGGAGTCGAGAGATGGGTGGCTCTGAAGCCGCTATTGTGGTATCGATCAGGTTCGTGTGAGTTTTAGATCCAACGCCACCAAGAAAAAGAAAAAAAAAAAAACCTAGCACTTGCCTTTGTGTTTTGTTGCATTTCCGATAAGCCTTTATATCAACTACCAAGCTAAGTCATCATTTTCCAAAAGGTATCATACCACCTAACCTAAATTACTTGTCACTATATTAACTTACCGTATATAGGTTTTTAACCGTTTTTTTTAATTTTATGCATAAACTTCAATTAGCAAGCTTCATTGAATTGAGCTGAATTTCGGCTCAGTCGGAAAAGTGTTGTCAAAAAATTTTAGATACTATATGGAGTCTCGATCTAGCGTTAGCTACGTTTTTTTATTATATTCACATTTACATACTCTTAGATATTTAAATCAAACGTTAACATATATAATTGAAATGGAGGAATTATCAATATAATTAATTGCTTATACATAGATTCAGGCTAATTCCAGCAGAATTTGTCTAATTCATCCCAAGTTCGCAGAACAGAACCATGAATGCGCTATGGCTAATTTACATGAATCTCGCATTAACTTAACTCTGACGAAACAAATCAAATGGAAGGACTTAATAATTAATATTCGAGTGATTATTATCTGAGACAAAAGAATCTTGCAGCCACAGATATAATGTATGGTCGGACATTTCCATTTATTATTATTATAGTATTATCATTATACGTTCATCAGACATACATGATCAAATGCTCTGACCATAACCAGACATGAGAAATACTACTCAAATCATTGTACGTACATAAACGAAAGCGTAAGCTAGTACGTTATACGCAGTAAATCGTACGTATTATACTGCTGACTCAGCACCATTGTCCATGCATGTTGCCATTTACTCCGTATATTCTGAGATTTACATTATCACTATTTTTTTTTATTGAGAAATACATTATCACTATTAAGCTACGGAGTATACTACTACTCGTATGTTTATTCGAGAGTGCATATTATTACCGTATACAGAGTATAATGTTTTCTATGGGTTGATGATGATCACCGACCGTTTTACATCAAAAATAAACATAGAGATGAATGAAATAGCTTTGATCTGAAAGTGTAAAAGATAGGGGTCGAGACTTATCTTAATACTACCCAAATTATATTCAGTTGACTTGAAGATGGATCTCCGATACCTTATGAACATGAATAATCGATAATACTTCGTTCTTCTTAGTTCACGGTTGTGCCAACTTGAGTTGGTCTCTACTCTTTGTAGCTATTCATCAATTGTACTAAAAAAACCATCGTTGCACATAAGAGTCGGTCGATAGCTCTCTTATCATGCATTTTAGATATTGGACATGTACGACACTAAGACGTTAATGTACATGAACACCATAATAAAATAAAACAATAACGTAGCAATGTACTTGGAGCTTTGATGTCATACGCTAGTTTATGTTTTAATTAGTGATTTGATTAGGTGAAGTCTCGGAGATTAGCCCCTGGATCTAGCTTATTACGGCCTATAAGTCAGCATTGACCCTTGAATTTCTGAAAGATGTGGACATATGATTACTACTGTATGATACTATCGAACAAATCATTAAGAAAATGTTCTGGTTATAAATCCTTGATTAATTGCCACAATACTTCATTATTACATCATTATCAGTATAGTTAAGATATTATAAAATTCTGATAAATACCAGAATAAAAATAAAAATTTACTCAAACGCTGCGGTCTTTACACCATAATTACGAGAGTACGACAAAGGCATCGTCATCTTTTCACAACATACGCTAACTACTCGTCTCTATATATAAGAAGGAAAAAAAAGGTACTATAACATACTTAGTTCCGATATTTGACTGTAAATGAAGTGAATAAATATCTTAAAGGATACTACTCCGTATTCCACTTGTGGTAGGAGAACTGGTCATGGAGTTGGAGACTCTTAAACGGACAAATGTGACAGTTCATCATAGCCGGAATTGCCGACATTGACCGATAACGTTGACATTGTCCAAGTCGTTGTTTACATTCTAAATTTCCCCAATGCTATATTATATTCTACGTTATTAGTTTAGGTGTTTAGGGCTTTTGCTTAGTTTGTTAGGGTTATTCTTGTAATCATGAATTAATCAAGTAAACTTCATTCTTAATCATCCTTGTGACGAAGTTACACAATGCTAAATTTGATTAATCAGCCAAGTTGAGATTGAATTAGAATTGGATAATATAATTTGATAAAATGACAACTAACAATTGTTTTGTGCTAAATTAATGCATTAGTTTGTATTTACGTTACAATGATAAGAGTAATCTTTGATTTAAGAGCCTAGATAAGTTTCATAACCTTGACACAAGATGACAAGAAAACCGAGAGGTTTAAACTACTGCTTAGGTTGTACATTCATTGTATAAGATCAGAGAATTACATGCCGTAATTTGCAACATATCGTTATTATGAAGTTGATTATGTATGTATTTTACTCCAAATTACAGAATTTCCCCCTAATCATATACATAATATCAACATAAAAGTACATACCAGAAAAATAAAAATAAACGCTTCTTTCTATATGGACTTCTGACGAAGTTTTTTTTTACGCTAATTATCTTGTTTTTTTTATATACATATGACTATTGGAGCAGCTTGAATACCAGCAAGTACTGTGAATTACTCTAAAATATTAGAATAAAAGAAATACTAGTAGCTAGGATGAGAGGAGACTGAGAGGATAGGAAGCTCACTACAAGTAGGCAACTAAATAATGCCACCAACATAATTAAAATAACAAAAATATTTGTTATAGACACCTGCAAATGCGCATCGTTGGCTGCTAATGACCCTTTTCTCAAAATTCAATTTGATCACATGATTCTAATTTATAATTACAAAACTTGTACGAAACTCAACAAATCTTATTCCTAATTATTGTGGCTGCAAATATTAGAATAATAGATCGTATGATTCTATTGGGCAACGCTGTCAAATATATGTTGTCATCAGATTATGTCGAGCTTCGGCTGCTTCCAGTACAGACAAGGGTGAAATAATTCAATTTATTATACACAATTGGTCCAAATTTTTTACCATATTTTTATGTTTATTTGAAGAGATTCCAATGAATTGAGCAACAATCATATAGTTACGCTTCGTTGTGGATTTATATATGCATGAATCTGGCCATTTGCACCTATGTAGCTATATGCAAATGAATGTATGTATGATTTACTACGGTATATTAGCGTGGATAATCATGCTTTTGTTACATTATGCGCGGTTTTAATTATCTACATTTTACATGGTTTTTGTCGATTTTATTGTTAGCAGAAGCTTTATAAGAGTGTTCAATGATTCTATTGTAATCTGATTTATCACCATACGAAGTTCTCCGTATGTACTTACATCACGTTCTAAAATATTGAGGTAAATTATTCATGGAGAACTCGATATACTAAACTAAAATGTCTATCTCGAAAATACGATAAGCTTGATAAGTAATACTCCCACCATAATTTTTTTTTTTTTGGTACAGCCCCACCATAAAATTATAAATCATTTTCTCACATTTCGAGGCGTCCCCTTTACTCATCAATATCTCATAAGATATACTCCCTCCTACCTAAAGAGATTTTCATGTTTCTTTTTGCAGTTTTGAGTTGCCATGTTGGAAGCTATATTAGCTCCCAAATGAATCGTTCACTTGCTTTAAAAATTAGTAAGTATTTCATTCTGCATTGCAGTCAACCAAATCTACTTGATTTCAAGGTAAACGGGTCTTTTATTTAGTTTACAAATAGTCCTCAACATGTCAACTCAAAACTGCAAAAAGAAATAGGAAAATCTCTTTGGGTAGGAGTAGTATAAGTAAAAATTACGAAATTATAATTGCGTGAAAGAATTTTTCTATACAAATCCAAAGACATATGTTTTCTAATTTTTGAATGTATTTTCTCTTTAAAAGAGTAAGTGAAAATCTCACCCCGTAATCCAAAAACGACATACTCCGTATATTTCTTTATGGAGGGAGTATATACTCCAGTTCTAGAATGAATAAAAGCTTGTTACATGAGTTTAAATGAATTTTTTACGTGCCATACAACGTATATATACACACACGGCTTAGCTTCTATACACACGGTATAATTCAAACCAAAGTCTGACAATGTTCGTTGTTTTTGAAATGTAATTAATTAATACAAATTGATCTCTTTAATTAATCAGTTTCCGATATCAGGTGATCTTATATCCTGACATATCATGTTGGAAACTTTGAATAGCTTTTACACGCTTTACAGCAAGTAAATCAGCTTTAAGTCGTCTCCATCCTTTCACTTGGAGATGAGAAAGATTAACTAGATAACATTATTATTAATTATATTGGGTTTTGTTGATTAGTTTAGCTTGAATCCGTTTTATTGAAATATAAAAATGTTTTACCCGTAAAATGGTGTACTAAGTAGAAAATAATAAAATTGAGTTCGGACATATGGCATTTTTTACATATTATATACCAATCAATAGCAAAAGAAATCATGATACAAAGATATCTCACTTGTAAGTGATTGTTTATTCAGCTTGTACTCCGTAATTGAAAAGTTACGGCGTATTATTTAAAATTAACCTATGATGCATTATCTTCATACAAATTCTTCGTAAGTGTAAACAAAAATCTCACTCTAGCTTCTCCTATTTCATGTAGATATGTTATAATTATTGTGTCGTTGTGTTATTTGTGTACTAGCTTATTAGCCTACGGAGTAGAGTGTATGCGATGTTTGATGACCGTGTATGTGAATTGTTGACCAATTTATGCCCTCGTAATTAGCTTTTTAGCTAGATACATTGGTAACTCATTAATTCATACAAACTTTATAGTTAGAGCAATAGCAATTGAATAATTTACAACTGAGTTATTTTCATGCCACATCATTTTTTGACAATCTCAACATATAAGAACTTAACCCACAGTGGAAGAACTGTATATTTCTTTTTCTTAAATCATCTCACTTTAATTTTGCATGTCTTTCTCTCTCATTGGTTTCCGCAAGAACTAGGTTCTTAATTAAAGAACCGAATAACTTGCATTTTTGGGTTCTTATTTAAGAACTCAAGACACAATAACAACCATTACAAATGCTCTTAGAGCAATATTAATGGAAGAACTGAAATTTGAGTTCTTCCAATGCCACCTCATAATTTTACAAACTCAATGTATAAGAACTTACATCTACAATGGAAAAACTAACTTTATTGGTTCTTAATTAATATTTTTTTAAACATTATACTCTTTCTCTCACCTAGTTTTCCGCAAGAACTGAGTTCTTAAATATGAACTCGGTTCTTATTTTACACCTCTCACAATAAAAGAACTTGCATTTTGTAATTCTTATTTAAGAACTCGAGGTGGACAAACTACCATTGCACATGCCCTTAGTATCGTAATCTATCTTTTTATATATTAACTTAGGGAGTAATAATTAGAGTTTAATCGCATTGTCCAACACGCACATATGTACAATTACGTTGACCTAGTAAACTTTGAACCAGTGGACTATGAATTGAATGGTGAAAAAGATACCACAGAAATTATTATTGAGTGTGGCATTTTGCCACAATATTCCACCTCTAATTCTCTATTTATTTTCATTTTCATTATATTGGGGTGGGGAGGATGTGGGGGAGGCATGCATATGTAAGATATTCACCAATCATGCACCAAATTGGCATACTCCGTTTTTTTTTTTTTTTTTTTTTGAAGCTACCAAATTGGCACATACTAATCGTCGACCTTGCTTGCTTAACGTACGTCGTCAAGACTTTTCATGCATGCAAGATTGCAAGCCCCTCTCAAAACCAAATCATATACATACTAAGTGTCCATCGCGATACTTGTTGTCTAATTTTGAACTCGCCTGCAACAATATAACATTAATGATGAAGTTGTAATCAATATGTACCCTTAAATCTAATCAAAGTATGTAATAACATTGATGATGAGATTATTAGAGTCATTATGACCAATGGCGGATGCATGTTGAGGGTAGGGGGGTCCTAGACTCCTAGGACACCGGAATTTTTTTTTCAGAAACGAACATTTTGTACCAAAAACTATGAAAAAATTCCTAAAAAACAAAGGAGGGACACCAGAAGTTATTGTTGAGACACCGGAAAATATTTTTTCTGGATAGCCACTGTATGACACATGAGTGTATCAAGACTATCAACCCTTCGGATCAATTCCAATGATTTTAATATATGGCCGATGTATATAACTACTACTCCGTTATTAAACCATCTTTCGCATAATGTGTGTATAACGAATTTATTCGAAAGTTAAGCTACTCCAGTCAATATTTATGATTTTAAGTAAAAAATTGGAGCAACTAGCTAGTCTTTTTAATTTGTTTGCCAACACATACACCTCGATGGGGGAGAGTTATCACGTTGCATGATCAGATATGAAGGTACATAGGAAGCAGCAATCTGAAGACTGAGGATAACTACAAACGACATGAAGTAATTCGTACATAGTACCATCATAAACTAGTACTACTAGCCTTGATACTAACATGTAATTAAATTTTTATTCGCCAAAAAGAAGAAAAAAAATCACCATGTTACATTTTTTTATTCTATTTTTTTTAACCTACCTAGCTTGAAGCCTTGAATTGAAGAGGTATTGACTTTACCACGATTGGTCTTCCTTGTTAGTAGCTTGTTTATATATAAAGCAATTAACTTTAACTATACTCTTGTAATTCTTGGCACGCATCAACCAAATTGTAATTCTTCCTTATTAGTAGCTTGTTTAATTTGAACCAAATTTATGGACATGATGCTTTTAAAAGGATCAACTTAGCATGAACTTGATTGTAGATATTAGTTGGTGTAGTTGTCACTGTGCTGGCCACCTTAACACATTTTAATTAATACGTCAAAATATCACATATTAACAAGTTCCGTCATGTTGTCGACTGTTATTCTCAATATTATTGGATGTACAAATTTTGAAGATTAATAAGTAGAAACTAATTAAACAGCATTTTATATTATTATAGGAGTATATTAAGCATGTGGTTTCCATTAGGAAGTCAAGTCAATTTGGGGTTTTGCGAAGCTAGCTAATAAGCTTGATTCCAAATACAACAGAAAACATTGAATATCATGCCCTAAAAATTAAAGATTGTCTTAAGTTTAAACGAACACGTAGCTTTAAACGTGGGCCACTAGTGCATGGTACCTAGTGGATTTAAATTAAGCTATTTTATGTTTGATTTGAGTGTCATAACTCTGCAACTTGCTCGTATAAGTTGGACTATTTGATACACTACCAACTCCACAATCATGAATTATCCCCATGTTATTTCAAACAAAGGGGCAAGATAAGATGTAAGGGACACACATAATAAATCTGTTTACTATTCATATTTGAATTTTCATTTTCTTATGATTAATATGGATTATTATGATAATATCAAGCACGAGAAAATGAATCATTTGCATTTTTTCTCGTTTCTATTTGTATTATTCAAGTTTAATTAATTTCAAAAGCTCTTAAATTTTGATGAGAAAGATACAACAATGAATAAGTGGTATACTTACCCCAGAGCTTTGATGTAGCAACTCAATTCATTATACGGAGTATATCCAAATGCAATCTTATGTAGATGGTGGTGGTTCAAAACACATTATTCATGCAAAAGCAAAAGTTAATAGAAAATAATGGAATTTTGTAGATATTTCTTCAATAATAAATCAAACCAAAATTTTAAAACTTGGTAAAAGTCAAACAAGTGTTGGTACCAGTTATGGACTGTACAGTTTAGTGTCTACACATGACTCTTCGTAGACACGACAAAGAACGATCTATCATGCCTGATCGTTGAAACTATTGAAGAGATTCAGACATTCAACCTACTGTACGATTGATCAGTTTTCTAGTTGTATACCATATTTGTACATAAGTTGTTAATTAGCTAAGTCAAAAATCCACCCAATTATGCATAGGCTTAAACCTCTTGTAATTTTTTTTTGAGGGTCTAAACCTCTTGTAATTACAAAGTAATAACTAATTAAAGAGACGATAATACGATCGAGGAAAACTTTAGGGCTTGCTTGGTGAGCATATCATATATTATATGTTGGCAATTGATATAATCACGTTACATTATCGCCACCTCTTTGAATAAATTAGATCATCTCTCCATCCTGTAATTCAACTCAAACTTGTAATGAACTCCTAAAGTGTACTAATTCTACGATAGCTACGAAAGGCTGGTAGCCATGGTAAATAGGAAGAATAGCAGCCCTTGATTTTCATAAAGAAATCTTAACCATTAAATAGTTTGACCCCACAAATAATTAATTAATTTTCTCTCTCCTCTTCAACCTCCCTCCCCCGCCCCCTGAAACCACCGCTAACACCAACCGGACCTCCACCAAGCCGTCTCCTTACACCACCCCTACAACCGTCCATCGCCGGCCACCACGCCCCAACCTACTGAGATGTCGACGCCCTCCCCTCTAACCTCATTTTCTTCTGCTTTTCTCCACATTTTAGGCAGTGACGTTTGTGAGGGGGCGGTCGATGGACAAGTAAGAGGTGGTTTTCGTTGGGTGGGGCGCCGACAATAAGTGGGGCAAAGGTTGGGAAAAGGGAGATCCGAGAGGAGAGAGAAGGTGCCGTGGGATCGGAGGGTAGGGAGGCTATGTGGTGGGAGGGGACGACCAACGAGTAGTCGACGGAGCGCCGCCAGTCTAATGGTGGCGGTCTCCGCTGCGGCAGTTGCTCTGAGTGTGGGTTGCTGGTGCTGCTAGGGCGGTGATGGGTGCTGCTAGGGCGGTGATGGCAGGTGGAAAGGGATATGAGAGAGAAAAAGATAAGGGGAGGCCGTGAGAGAGTTGGGGTTGTTTTTTTTTTTTTTTTTCAATTTTTAATTTTTTTTTTCTTTGGTCAAAAGTTAGAGGGTTGAGATCTATTTATAAGAATGAACGGTCTGATTTGCTTCATTTACAATGCCTACCGAGGCTTGGTAGTTATTGTAGAATCAGTCATCAAAGTGTAGCCAAAATATCTCTTTTAATTGTTTAATAACCACCTGATAAACTACCACATCCCATGCATTGATGCATATACTAGATTTGTAAACAAACAAACCCACATAACTGGAAATTAATTAGAGGCTAATCAAACTTAATTCAAATTAAAATGACAATAATTACGTACAAGGATTATTGGACCGTTTTCCCATTGCTTTTGAACTAAATTAAATTCCTTTCAAACTGTTCCTTCTTTACTGCTACATTAACATTTTTACCAACTCTCTTCAGCTGGTTTCCCTTTTTTTTTACCACTTCTGATTTACATTAACTGCAACTTGCATAAAGTGCATCTACACCTAATCTTAACATAGAAATCCTCAAACAAAAAAAGGTAAAAAAAATTTTTTAAAAGGGGTAAAATAGTAAAAACACTATCGTCACAAGGCAACAGCAATCATCTGCTTCTTACAACTTGACGACTCTTTGTCGAAAAACTCCACTTCCCTTAATCTTTTACCATTCCCATTAGCTGGCACTTTACAAATATCCACTCCAAATAACCTGAGCATTTGGGCCGGGCCTACGGGTACGGGTAATGGGCTTTCAACGACCTGGCCCAAAACCTCTTCAGCTGACCCGGATCCGGATCCGATACTTGGAGAAGTACCAGTAGTAGTACCACCGTTGTTCCTGGGCTTCCAGTCAATGTACAGCTGTCTATCAGGTCCAGTGGACCGTTGGAAGCAAACAACATCACCGGCTTTGAGATTCTTCTCCTTGACGAATCTGCTCCAACCTTTGGTCAATACGTAGCTTTGACTGCTGTTCCAGTACGAGTACCGGAACCTCCAAACCTTCTCGTTTACGTCTTCGAAGTTGAGCAGCACGCCCTTAGAGGAAGAGGAAGAGGAAGAGGAAGGGGAAGGAGAGGAGCACGTGGTGGTTGTGGTCCCGGTCGAGCCGTTGAGCGGGAAGTGCTTCTCTGCGTGCTGCTTAGGGATGACCAGCCGGTTCAGCTTTCCGACGTCGCTCGGAGTTACTACTTTCTCGAAAAGCTGATCTCGGCTCGTCATCCCCCGTCCGAAAATGCCGGAAGATGCGTTGCGGTAGGGCCCACCAGGGGCCTTACCGTCTAACAACTGCTGCTTCAAATTGCGCTTGCTTTGTTGTAACTCGTCGTAGTAAGTGTGCTTACGAAGCATATCGACTACTTCTGCTTTAGATCTGGAGTTTAAGAAGCGTAACTCGGAAGCGCCGTCGTCTTCCTCCGGTGATAGCGGCTTGAAGTTGGTGACGGCGTCACGGCCGCGGAATCTTTGGGCGGCGACGTCGTAGGCGCGTGCGGCTTCGTCCTCTTCGTTGAAGGTGCCGAGCCACACGCGCTGGTGTTTCTCGTAAATTTGAGCGCCCCACCGGCCGTTGGGCTGGGGGACCACTCCCTTGTATTTTGACGATGGGAGTTTTCTTGACTCGGCCTCGATTCCGTTCTCGGAATCGATTATCACACTCGTCCCGCTCCCCATCCGGCAAAGGCTTCCTGGGGAAGCCTTTGCGATGGGCGGGAGCGGGACATTGTTGGTGGGAGGTGGGATTATTGTTGAGAGAGCATCACTTGTGGAAGAGCTCTCATTATCCAAGCTGCTTATTGATTCCATTGTTTTTTTTTTTCAAAATTCTAGAGAGAGAAAGAGGAGAGTTGTTTTGTGTTGGGTATGTTGGATTTGTGTTGTGTTGTGTTGAAGTTTTGAGGGAGGGTATATATAAGAAAAGATAATACCATAATAAATAAGGAAAATACAATAATAAATAAAGTATTTAGGTGTGTGTATGATATTATTTATTATGGAAAATTTTCCTAATTTGTACTAGTAGTCTAGTAGTATAGTATTAATATGATGAGGAGAAATATGTTTTTTTGGTGGGGGAAAAATAAGGAAAGATTATGTGGAGGATGTGGGTCAACTCTTGAAACAAGGAAGATTCAAGGATAGAGATGGAGAGAGAAATTTTGAATTTGAAACAATAAAATATTTCAAGTAGTAGAGAGAGAGAGTGAGGGAGAGAGTGTGAGTTATAGAGAGGGAGGGGTAAATGTGTAAATTTAGTTTGTGGCCTTGTTGTGGGCTATGTATGGGAAGAGATTAGGACCCACTTGTGCAAGTTGATGGAGGATTCACATGACAGGTAAATATTTGGGTGTAAGGAGGAAGTTTAGTTCATCCCCCCTGAGGGTATGCTGCTTCTCATTCCTCTGCATGGACCTCCCTATCTCATCAAATCTCATCATTTTTATCTCAAATGTTATTTGTTACCATCTATTGATGATTTTGAATTATTCCCTTACTTTTTTGGATTTTGATTTTAATGCGTTATTAAATTCAAATCAAATTTAAAGAATACATGAAAAAAAAACTAAAAGATACAGATAATTATAAGTTGTATAATGGACACGTTTATCTTCTATCGTGTGAACTCTAAAATTATAATAAATTGGAGTCAATAATTAAAATTCTCTTAGCGCATGTTACTATTCATGAAATTTGATACTCCCTCTGTTGGCCTTTAAATTTTGTAGGGTCAACGGACACGCTTTTTAAAGTGGATATACACGTTAATCGGCTAATCGAAGTGCTAAAAAAATTGCATGACGGGTTAGATAAAATATTGATCTAACCCGCCATGCAATTTTTTTGGAACTTAGATTAGCCAAAAAGCGTGTACACCCACCTTAAAATGCGTGTTCGTTCGCCCTATGAAGTTTAAAGGCAAACGGAGGGAGTATTTGTCTTTCTTCTTTTGATCATCGCATCGCCAACTGATCGACTGGTTTATGCTATAACACCCATACCCCTGAGCTGGACCGAAAAGTATTTGATCGCCTATGCGTTTATTATAGCTTGCTAGGGCATGTACTGATCCCACAAACCAACACAGTTTCTAAGACTACTCTGCATCAAACACGTTTAACCGTGGATTTCTTAGCATATTAAAAGACAATTTGACTTAATTGGTATGAGTAGGTTTATCGATTTCTTTAAGCAACGTTCTCTTAAAATCAGAGGTATTACAATCTCCCACGTCCCCTCTTAAGAAAACAAAGTCCTCGTTGCACCTCACAACTAGGCAGAATCTATATATCCTCTCTTGTGAGCTTGGAGGTGAAAATTGTGTTGATAACATAAATCAAATGTGGGGTGATACAAACTTCCCCATCTAAAGAGCGCAACGCCCTAGCAAGCACGCTTCTGTAGTTCTTAGCACATGAACATCCTTAAAAAAAGTTGACTTTGTTAGTACAAGTAGTACTATCTGTCTATTAGAAGACTAGGCACTCATATGAGGCTCTTCAATCTCTTATAAAGCTCCTCTTAAACCTGCATTATTACAAGTGACACAGAGAGAATAAGATAAGAGGACCATAACAAGGACGACAATCATAAAAAATAAAAAAATAAAAAAATAAAAAAAACAAAAAAAAAAACTCTAAGCTTTCAACCATTCGAGCACCCTTAGTTTTATACCGTTATAATATAATGTAGGGGTTAATTCACGTGGTACCCTCGTGTTTTGCCGATTTGCACGTGGTACCCAATCTTTTGCAAATTTGTACAAAATACCCTCGAGATTTGACTATTTGCACACGATACCCTAAACTTAACCCTCCCATTAACACCGT
>JBBYHQ010000007.1:1556902-1582765 GCA_038382645.1 Spergularia azorica | reverse complement strand
TAAATGGTTCTCACATTCCAAGTCAGTCCTTCTTCTTAGAAATATAAAGAGAAGCATAAGACGACAACTTTTACTTTTTTATTTCATTTAATGAAACGAAACTTATCTAGATCATGATGACAAGTGGATCAGGGATCAGGGACCAGCAACTACAACTTTCTTTGGTGTTGGGATGTATAAAAGTATAACAAGTGAATGTCACATCATAGAATGCCCCCAAAAACTGGGTATAATACATTTAAGGGCATTCACCTTTAATGATATCTCCAAAGAATATAGTTAGATCTGAGATGAGCTGCATTTGTCAAGGAACACGGTTTTGCTGTGACCACAGTTTATAACAAATTGTTCGGAAGAAGCCAAACCTGTCGAAATCTTGATTATGCTGAGTTTCCCTGATCATATCTCTCAATTTTCAGAATTCCTCTTGAATTAGCTCTACATCAGCCGTAAGTAATGAAAAAGCAAAACTTGTTCCTGTCCAAAGTTGTCTTATGCTATTGAGGAGTCATTGCTGGTATTAAACCTTTGGCATGCTGACTCTCCATTTCAAGAACCATCAAGGACTTTTGTCTCTGATACTTGTTTCTCTTCGCAGCCATCGCTGAAATAAAGGTCCAATAGATTGAGGCATTAGCCAGAGTTCACGAAGGTCACACAACGAAGTCCCAAAGGAAGGAAAAAAAGTTTTTCAACGTAAGACTCAGGGAGAAAACATTAACATATTGACAGGAACATAAATAAGGTCATTTTGGAAACTGTGTTTTTTTTTTTGGTTGGGGGGGGGGGGGGTGAAACCTCTTGGACTCTGGATAACAATTAAACAATGAATTCCGTCATCATTTACCAAGGTTTTTTTAGAGAAAGATTGAAAGCTCCATTTGTGGATTGTAATGTTAGGCTTTCACCATAATGAGATCACTGAAGCACCAAGTACTTTCCCTAACTCCCAATATGTAGGCATTCGTCATATCGTAGATCATCTATCCCTAACCCACCACTTTTGCTATGCGCGTTCATATCCATGGGCTTTCAGAGCACATCTCTTTTTGTTGAAGTCTCTAGTATATTAGAGCCCAACCCACCATTATTGCAACATGACCCATTGACCCCACAAGTCCTCTACACCCATAAATCTTAGCTAGGCTTTTAAAGGGGAAGGTCTTGTTACTAAGATGATGGCTAGAACATCTTTTAAACATATAAATTTCTCACTTTCCCAATGTGGGACAATAATCCAAACCTCCATCTCTTGGGTGTTGGCGTGTTGCATAAAACCCTTGTCCTCAAATATATGCTTAAGATGAGTAAGCCAGGCTCTAATTTTGCCAAAACCTGGAACAATGCGAAGTTCTCAGCTACCTAACATCACTCTCAAGCACCGGATGACAGCAACTGTAAGAGGCTCTCAACCTCAATTTTCCATTTCACTATCTTCAACGTATATAGTGCCAGCAACATACATTAAAATCAAGTTGATCCTCAACCTCCTACATGAGGTTAAATTATCCAACTTTTACTGGCATGAACTTCAGACATATCTCACATCTACTAAACAAAGTTTATAGAATGCTGACAGGAGCACATTATGCTGCCATTTATAATAACTGAGTAGAATCACGACAGTAGCCACAAATATTTGTGGGTTCCTGGACAAAACCAGAAGAGCCAGCTCAGAAACTAATTTCATATGTGCAGTGTCAACTTAATCTTGTTTTCTTCATGACTGCACCTAATGAGTGTTGAATCAAGCTCCAAAACCCAATCAATTTATCACCTCTTTTTTAACTTCCAGTTTTTTCTAGAACACTTATTGCTCAACGACAATGTGTCATTGGTAGCAGTAAGTGGCATGCAATGGAAACCTACTTCATCCTAGTTTTTAGCTTTCATTTGCTTAGGCTGTAAACCTATTTAAAGGCCTTGAGCCCTTGACATTTTGAAAATAATTTTAGCAATTCTTCTCCATATTTGTTTTACTTTCCTCTCCGCCTAAATAAATTAACAATTACTTCATCCTAAATTTAAACGCAATGCTTCTAACACATGCAGGAATACTTCCCCTGTGCCTCTACCATTGTCCTCACCCTTCAAGAGCGTTTCTTGGTTAGTTTTTAATCCACCTTTCTATTAGTTGGGTTAAAGCTGAATAAACCTAGTCCTCCCAACACCCCACGGCTGTACGCGGATGGAAGGCACTCTTGCGTAAGATCTAACTGTGAATAATATCCAAAATGTTTCCTTGAAGAGTACAATAAGTAATTCTGGGGAGAAGAGGATCAAAGTTGGTCTAGTGGTTAGGAAATCAACCTCCCTGGGGTTGTCTCGCGTTCGAATCCCCATATCCCCAACCCCCGCAGCATTTGCTGCTCCTTTATAGCATAAAAAAATATTCTGGGAAGAAACTGAACAGCAACCCTCGCAGTTGAGGATGATCATTGCTGAATTAATCCAGCATTGCCATGTGCTTCTTGTTTTCAGATGATGAACACACAGGACTTGCTTCGACAAAACTCAGGAACGCAATGGGTGAGAACCACTCAAAATGAAGGCTCATAGACAAAATGGTTCGGATTGAACAGTTTGGCAAGTTTGAAGACAGGTTTCTCTGAGATAAATGACGCCAAAACTCCAGAGTCCAGACACTTGGTTATTGCTGCTGACCAATTAAGTAGTGGACACTGAAGCCTTAACTAAAATTTAATCCATACACAGATCACAGACCCAAGCCACAGTTCCTCTCGAAACCACTCAAAACAATAAATAATAAAAAAAAAATCTTCACATCATTTTTTGAAAGCAATACTCAAAGTGTATCCTCCTAATTTTGTGGAGCCTACTGCAACAAGTAATTAGAAAACCTAAAAGAAAACAGAATACCAATTAAACTGTAAGCATCACGTCTCATTCTGTCATAAGGACTAAGGTTTATTAGTCAGATTTCACTAGAAGTCATTAGCAAACACAAAAAGAACAGAAAAAAGGGTCTGAATGAAAATCAACTTACACATCAACTCATGGGGTAGCCCAAAGTCATAATCATTCCTTTTCCTTCTGATGCAGATGAATATCACCAGCATGAGCACCATTAAAGCAGCAGTACAAGATATGGCTATCGCAATTTTACCACCACTCGACAACCGACCATTATGCCAGAAAAACGGACATTCTGGCAAAGAAGGCACACCGCAGAGGCCCTTGTTCTCAGAGAGACTGCAATAAAAGCTAACTGTTAGCATACTACCAAGCTGTCAAAGAGACCAAAAGGAGTATGCTTTGTATCATCATCAATTAAATGAGATGAATCTGTTTCCACTATGGCAAAGGCAAACTTGCCAAAAAGCCAGAAATTTAAGCCTGGCTAAGGTGAGAGTGATTGTTAGGACAAAGTGGTTATATGCAACCTATAATCTGTCTCCCAACGCTAAAAAAAGCTCATTACCTTTTTCAGCTCTCTCTTTAGCCTTATCCCTATACTAGTATATATTATATATAGGAAGCGGTTCTGCCGTTATGGAAAAAGAATGTAGAACATACTCGATAGCTCCACCATGGACACCAACAGAATATATCTGATCTGGAACTTGTCCTTCCAACTGGTTACCATTTAAAAGCCTGGGAAGAAAATGTAAGATAAAGACATTATTACAAAGAGTAAGAAAATAAAAAGGAATAGGAGATAAAAGGTTCAAGTAGAAAACTTATGCAAACCCTAATAGAGAATCTTTTATTAAAAATCTCGCATAGTCCTCAGTCGGAATTATTAGTTATGTGGTTATGTCAACCATACTGTAATTCAGAAAATAGACTGGGCGAGCTCCTAGCCCAAATGAATCCAAATAATCACAATTCAAAAACGAATAGTAGATAGAAGCAGGGGGATTCCTAAGCACCAATCATCTCTACCACCATAAAAAGCAACGAAGTTCCACCAGTCTCCTCATGGACATACCATCAAGTCTGTTAGAAATTAGATGAGTTAGTTATCTGGTGTATTAAAAAGCTAAAGCTGTAGCTTTATAAATAGGTTAAAGTACCTTCAGCTGGGTCATTCAGACATTGCACAATGTTTCTTCCTTTTCAATCTCTCTGTAATTCTTTTTAGCTACAAGAGTTTTAGGTTACATCTTGTAATCTATCAAGCTTTGAAGCTTTATTAATATATCCATCCGCCTTGTCCCTTCAAAAAAAATAAATCCGCCTTGGATTCTTAATTCCTTGAGTTTCGATGATTGCACCTGTATCTACCATCCAGAGCTCATCCCTGAGGTCTGTTACGCTTGGTATCAGAGACACGTTTCAAGTCATCAAAAGATCCTACCCTTCCACCATTAAAATACCACTAAAACTTACATAACCACCATTGAAACACAACTAAACCGCGAAATTCTGCAATGACTTTCACGTTTCAAGACATCATCAGCAAATGCTCAATAATCTGCTAATTAGATGGATGGCGGACAGGATGAATTTTGAACAACTTGTGTTGGAAATAACCGCAAAGGTTAGTGGGAGTTATGTGTGATTAGGTTACTTGTGGTTATGGGTGTTTAGAAATCTTGATTCCCTCCTAATATTCCCCCCGTTATTCCTATCTATTCTCCCACTAACTAACCTCATAAACACCATAAACACCATTTAGTGGGGTGGAATTCCCTCCATAACTGCCAATTGTAGTGGCTATTTAAAGAGGTGAGGGAGAAACATTTGATATCTCTCATTCCTCTGTGTTCCTCTCTAAATTCTGAGCATCCTTTGAGAGTTCCATCTCTCCGCGGTTGAGCACACGACCTAGGAGAGAGCTGTGCGACCTTGAGGAGCAACATCGATACGATGTGTGTGTGTGTGTGTGTGTGTGTGTTGTTTCTCAACTTAATGACATCAAGATCCTAGTTAGAAGCCTTAAAGATCTACGGTTAAAACTTAGGATAAATGACCTTTTTTTGGCAAAACTAGGACAGATGACCTTGGGTAGAATCTACAACTCATACTGAGCGGCCGCATCTTTCGGGCACCCTAAAAAATTTCTACCAAAAAGTTGCAGGATGAGGTCATTGAAAGGCAGCATACGCGAACTCTTGAAACCAAGTCGTAGCCCTTAACTTTAAGCTAGTATTAAATTATGAGTATTAAGTGCACACTAAGACCTCTGATCATGTTTAAGTATGTTATCCACACTAAGTATCTGCTATGGGTGTTCTGACGACTGAAGACCATAAAGAACACTGTTTTCACCCAGCAAGGGATCGGCTAGTGGTGATTACGAAGCGACTGTAACATCCTCATTTCAATGATAGATACTTGGGTTAATTGATGTATAGAGCAGAATGTACAATTGATTATGCCATTCTAGGGCCTAATGTCATGAGAAAATTGATCGCGGTAGTTTAGATCGTGCAGCTGCACAATTATGTTATAAAGTGTAGTTGCAGATGAAATGGTTGTCATGGTTCAATAAAACAACAAACTAAACCATTGAAACGACAAGCAAGGTACTTACACGAGCTGCAGATTAGTTGATGAAGCAAAACTATCAGGAATTGATCCGGTAAACTCGTTACTTGACAAATCCCTGCGACAAACACAAGTCAACCTAAGAGATGATACAAACATAGCTGATGGATCTCCTGCCAAAGTAAATTTTACATTGAAGCACATCATCTCCATAGCGGGCATAATACACACGAAAACAAAACCAAGAGACATGCATCCAAAAAGTAGAGCAATTCCGTTTAATATTTGCAAATTTCATTTATAATACATTGATTGATGGAAAAGTTAAGTCCTTCGAAAAATGTAATGAACATCAGAAAAAACATCCCTAGTGTTAACCAACCTGTGATTTTATACCTTTTATTCCATATGCACTTTCGGGAAAGGATAAACAGTGCGGGTGTTTCAGTTTAAGGCATGCATGCTAGTTTCGACTTCTTAAGCGTACTTGATGGGTAAACATTCTACACCCATCTTGACCTTCCCACAATTCCAAGTGGCTATGCAAGGGATGACTATGTCTTTGTAAGTCAGTATTGCCCAATTACCCTTACTTCCGTGTCTCACAAGAAAATATATTCATATGAAAATGTCATTTTTTTTTTTAACATGAATTGCACACTATGTCCGGCAGAAGAAATAGTCATTAGCAAACATGATTTATCTATAAAGCTGTTAAACAATAGCATTGGAGGATATAAGATGATGAATATTAGGAATGTGAGATCATGAGATAGTAATTAAGCAAACCAAAAGTTTAGCGCCATTAGCAATTTCCTTAATTCTTGGCCAACGAGGCAATAGGGAAGAACACTATGCACTTCAAAATGTATGTTTCGATGAACTTACAATTTTACAAGGGATGGTTGACCAAGGCCTTCTGGTAAAGTACCCGTCAAAGAATTGGAACTTAAATTCCTGTTTGTGAGAAATAGTAAATAAATGCTGTCAATCTTACAAAATCTAAGAAGAAAACTATTGTAATGACAAAGGCATAAAACAACGAGAGAATGTTGTTAAAAGAAAATTAAGGAAAAAACAAGCTGCGCGTACAAAACACTGTATTCATCAAGAATCAAATTCTAGCTCAACAACAACAACATTACCATGTTGCCCCGAAGGCTCCTGGCCTTCTGCTACAAGGCAGGGCAAGAGGGGTTGGATGTACGCAAGCCTTACCCTACGTTGAAAACATAGAGAGGCTGTTTACGAATGACCCACAATGAAAATTGCTTCAAGAATCGGACTGACTCTTACTTCACATTACAAGAAGCGCAGACGGTTCTGTGAGCCATTTTGCTCTATTCCAATATATTCCAAAGCTAAAGAATAGCCAGTCATTGGCAATTTTTAGCTAATAGAGGATGATTTTAATCTTAACCAATTTGTTAGGTGAAGGGACCTAGTAATTCAAACAAAACACCAGATCTTATTTCAAGAATCTAATATTTCTAAGCAAATGATACACCAACTCAGTAAGGACAAACAAGGAACTGAAGTCGCTCTTTATTCGGTTCATACAAATCAACCTACTGAGAACTAGAAGATAATGACAACGGAACTTGAAAGCAGATTTTTCTTTCAATGGATCATAAAACGATTAGCTTGAATACAAGGAACTTACAAGCTGGCCAAATTTGTCAATCGATTGATCTGATCACTAATATATCCTTTCAATCCCTGACTTCCAAGGTCACTGCAACATAAAATCGGTAGTTAGGAAGACATTACACTATAAGGACAGCTGCTATTGATGCATGACAAAGGGACATGAAGTGAGGAAAGACTAAAGAGAAGACCATAATTTATTCCATTTCAAATTGCAGCAACATACATTTGTGATATAACTAGGGCATCCCCATCTTTGTTGGTACGACAAGTAACTCCTTCCCATGCATCCCATGTAGTAGGAGCACATGGGTCACCATTCCATCCCATTCTATCTGGTACGCGAAGGGTGTCCTTTAACGCTCTCATAGCCACAACTGCAAAACAAACCATCACATAAAGCTACTACTTAATCTCATCAATGAAATTCCTGATGTTGACTTGTTTCACCTATGCATAAAACTAAGTCAATAGATCTTCCAACATAAGTTGACTAGGATCTTGAGTCAAGCATTACATTCGTTTTTCCTATAAAAGAGAGAATATCTCCTAATTTGCATTCGATTATGCATCCTCAAGAAAGATTTCTCAATGACACCAGTCTCAAGAAGAAGCAGAAGCAGAATTACACCTAATACATTGTCGAATTTCACATTTTTTCTTTAGCGAATTAAGGTACTAAGTCTGACATAGCAACATTTCTTTGTTCATTGATTCCATCTAACACGAGTACCTTTAATTTCCTAATTTGGCAAAACCCCTAAATCCAAAGCAACTACAACGCCACACCTACCAAAATTGAGCAAAACCAAATAACCAATGTAAAAACACGTAATCAACAAACCGAGCATATACCATATACCATAACCAATGTAAAAACACGTTATCAACAACCGAGCATCAAACTTAACAATAGATGATCTATTCCTTGAACAATGTATCCCTTGGAATTGTGTATCATATATAATATACCTTGATCAGGAACAGTGGCAAGATCAGCAGGAACGATAGCGTAATTCTCCAAACCGCAAAGTATAGGATTACCAGTGACAGGATTCAATCTCACAGTCAATGTAGTACTACTCAAATTCTTAGCAACATAATGCCAATCATAAGCCTTAAACCCGCCACCAGCCGCCTTATAAACATCGATTCGATTCACATTAACCCCATTCACCAACACATCAAAAACCCTCTGTCCAGCCTTAGTAATCGCAGGATCAATCTCAGCAAAATGAAACCACAACAAATAATCCAATTTCGCGTCGACGCTCAGCTCATACTCCAACACACCTTTATCCGAACTCAACACCAGTCCAACCTGATACAGCTTCATAGGGAAATAATTCGGCTTCTTGTTCACGCTACCAATCTCAGTCGTAGTACTAATTCTGGAAACCCCCTTCCACGCGGAGGACCGGGAAATCGCGTCCGACTGCCACGACCGTCCGAATAAATCGGTATCGTTGCTCAAACCCGGGCCCCACTGGTCCTGACCGCAGGACAACCGGCCGTAATTAACCAAAACGGTGTCGTTTCCGACGGTGGCGGCGTCGTACGCCGCCGGATCAACTTCGATGATTTCTAGGGTTCCGATAACAGGAGGATCAGTCGCAATTGAATAAAAGCAAAGGTTAGCTTCGTCACCGGCGACAAAAGCGACGAGATCGGAGTAACTCCCGTCGGAGGAGAGAGACTCCGGCCACGGTGACTTGTAGCTGAAGACAACGGTGTTCTGGACGGAGACTTCGAAGGACGGCGGGTGAGTCTTGCCGTCGTAGTTATCGTAGACGGTGAATGTACGGAATAGGTATCTCCCGGCGGCGGAGGTGACGGGGATAATGTAGCAGTTTTTCTTGCCGGAGGTTGTCGGAGGGAAGAATCGGAGCGTTTTTTCCGGCCGGACTGAGAAGTGAAGTGGCCGCGATACGACGGAGGTAGCGCCGCCGGTGAAGTAGCGGTCGGAGAGCCATGTGGTGCCGAATTGGTCGGTTGTTGTGGTTGAGCCACCGCAATCAATGTGGTACGACACATCTGCGTAACAGTTACATTTAATTTAATCAGTTCAAACTTCAATGTATGTATTATTACTACTAGTAGTCGATATCGTCGTTATTCAGTTTAGTCCGAATTCGAGTCACGATATCGAGTATATACGATAATAAGTAAGTAAATAAAAGAGGAGGACTTACTGAAGGGGGAGGAGGGGAGGGAGGCGGAGAAATGGAGGAGAGGGAGCAGGGAGAGGAGGGTGAGGAAGAGGGGGGACATGGTGGTGATGATGTAAGAAATGTGAGAATGATTGGGAATTGTGAGGGGATTTGATGAAGTGTGAGTGGGGGAGCACGATGGAGATGGAGGGAGTTGCGCAGGGTGATATGGGCGATGAGCTGACTTGAGAAGTTGAGAGTTCACATAGAGGAGAGTGGAAAGTGGGGGAATTACTAAGGACCAATTATGCTAAATCAAGATTTTGTTGGTTTGTTTCAACGGTGGTGTCCCACCACGAGTGCGGGGTTTTTATTTTTCTTCTTGGAAAAGGAATTTGGTCGCCATTTGTTATTACCGGACATTTATTTGCTGATTAACTGCTACAACGACTGCATGCTCTAATTGCATCATGAATGGCGCCTTGATTATGGTACTCGTAATGAAACACAAGTACTACGAGCATCTAAGTGAGATAGATTTACTAAATTTTCAAACTTAAAATAAAATTTACATTTCACACAAGATATCTTGGAGTAATCAATAGTTTAGGTCCCGTTCGGTATCACTGCCGTTTTCAGTTTTTGGTTTTTTTGCGTAAAAAAATTAGTAAAATAAGTTACAAAATAAACTTTGCATTGTTTGTTTCAATAATAGTCATATAGAAAATGACAACTGAAAATTGAAAACCACTTCTGGTTTTCAAAAACGGGACTTTGGTTTTCAAAAAAACAGAAAATAGAAAACAGAAAACAGAAAACGATACCGAACAGGCCCTTACTTTTTTTTAGTTGTTCAACAGTTTTATTCTCTTATGTCCATGATAATTTTTTTATCTCACTCAAATAAAACACCATGACATTAGAGTCAATTACTCGTTATTATTGAAAGATAAATAATAAATTACAAAAAGTTGGTTGGGAGCCGCGAAACAATCTGGGCCCCCACACCCTTGGCTATTGAAAAGCCAATACGAGTGAAAATATGTGCGGCAGCCTGCGCACCAATGTCCTGCGTCCTGGAATAGCGCTGAATGCGTTGAAACAGAGCAACGGCACCTGACTCCAATTCCCCTAAGGAGGAGAAGGAGAAAGGGAGAAAGCCATAACCCAAAGAAGCGCACCGAGCATCATACTTAGTACGCTTCCGATGAGCCGCAGCACGCACAACCCCGCCCGGCTCAAAACCGACCAAGCCAGACTGAGTTAAGGGCGATGAACCAGTCAAATCGACACACACGTCACGCCCACCATCCCACGAATATAATAGCACATCCGCCGGACGAAGAGGCCTTCCATCAGTGCCGATCAGCCCAATATTCACCTCCTTGCCAGCCGAAACCCCATATCGATAGCAGATGTCTACCAAGGTGTCGCGAACAGCATTGTGTCGATGCTTGATGCCCACAACCCCGGCACACGAAACTGCATGGTCCCCAAAAATATCCCCAGTGAAAGTCCTCAAACAAGCAGAACATGGCCGGTCCAAAGAGAACAAAGGGACTACCAAACGATAGCACAGGACACAACTATAAGTTCGGCTATTCATTGTCTGCCAAATAAATCATCTAATCGTGTTATGTTGAACCTTTCAATCCATAACTGACATCTTTCAAAACGATGACGATAACTCATTAGTCATTACTACTAATACCTCATAAACTCTATACTTTTTCAAGTTTCCAATCCATCAATCAATAGTACAATCATCATTATTCATCAATGCCTATAGTACCCACAAACATTACGGGATGATTTTGCCAAGGCAAATAAGCATCTTACAAGGCAAATATGTCCATTATATGAACTAGGTTCAATAAATCTGCCTTGGCGGTAGTAGTTACTGCCTTGGCAAAATCATCGCCCCTAATTAAAAGAAATGCTAATGCCAAATGTTTGCACATTTAGCAACGGGAGGTTGAAACCATTTCGAGTTTACTTAACATGGAAAAATAAACTACTATCACAAACTCTTCTATCGCTATCGGAAAAGCATTCTAGCATTTCTATGTTTTTTATATTCCGTTCATATAAACTCTACCAACTTTATGAAAAATAAACTCCACCTAAATACCGAAGTATCAACAAGTACTCGTGGAGTATTACATTAGCAGGTAGCAAATCCTCATTATACTTGAGTTTGTAACTATTTCAACAACAAACTTATTTTAAAAAATTCTCATGAAACAAGATTTTATGTGGAATGTTCGGGAGCTGCCGGAGGATGACAAGCACAACCACATATTCCTTGAACGCAAGACCCAGAACATCTAAAGCAGCTTAAATAAGCGCAGTCTTTGTTAGTTCGACATACGACTGCTGTCACACCTAAGTCACCTCCTTCACCAGTCTCCGCAATCAATGATCTAGATTCTACACCCATGGTGAAAAATGAAACACCTACAAACGTAAAATTAGAAACGTTAAATAAATAATGCAAAAGGATTCAATATTTCTCAATTATTGTTAAATGAAATATTCGCATAAAACAACAGTCCCACATAAAGTTGGAAAATACCCGGTTTAATTACGAACTATCTTTAGAACAATCTATCATAGGACTTTGTTTCTATGGTCCATCAAAATATAAATTCAAGTAATAGATAAAAATATAAATGAGAATCACAACATGCATACAAGTTAGTTATATTTTGGCATTGAAATTAATCTAATACCACCAAGCTAAAGTGATAATCACAACATGATTTTCTTACTTTAATGTATCTCAATTTAATATAATCAATTAGAATTGGTGAATTGAGGATAACATTCATAACGATCTTATGAGAATTTGGAATTGAAACGGATTTTCTAAAGTATGCCCAACAGGCACATGATAAAAACATATACATTCCCTTCCTTAATTAACTAGGCACACGTTAGAAAAACGAGTATATGATATATATTATGATGAACGTGTTGAGCATGACATAAAATGTTAATTGGACCGAAATTGTGAAGAAACATATAACATGATACTGTCAAAAAAAAATGAATTGATGAACTAGTTTAAAAAAGAAAAGCAACTAAAGTGGAAAGAGAGAAATCTAACATGATACTGTCAAAATCAAAAGCAAGAACATAGACTTCAAAGGACTTTGAGCCTCCATGAATAATTTTCTGAACTGTTTTGATGAAGAACTATGAATTAACTTGTGTATATAGATAAGAAATTATATGATACTTGACTAATTTATGTGTGTATAGATGATTTTAAAAAAAAATTGTGTGTGTGTATATATAATGGGGATGTTGAGGCCTTTACATAATTTCTTTCCAATAAAAGTAGGCTAAAAAAATCAGCACAAAGATAATAAATGTCTATTTGTTTGCATTTTAGTAAATTTCATTTGCTTTTTTTTTTGTAAAGTTTACCAACAATGTGTCAGTGTGTCATTGCCAAATAAAATCATTCAAAAGTGGAGAGAAATCAATATGATCATGATTTCTGATACAAAATAGTTATAATATGTCATGATTTCTCCTATGATCATGCATTGCATCTGGTAGTAATTTTAAGAGTGTTAAGTGTGTTTCTTATTTCTGATGGGTTCTCCCTTAGAAAAACTACATTGATGATCATAACATCAGATTTGTGTCAAACAATCATTTAACAGTTACGTTTTCAAATTTATACATTCATGCTAATTATAAGTCTCGCTAACTTGATATCTAAACAAGATCTCGGACTAGGATGTATAACGTACAGCTCAAACATCGAAACACTCCATACACTCGACTAGGAATTGTTAACAGATTCACCTCGGGGAGTATAGTATCAGCATTGTCCTGTGCTAAGCTCAGCAGACAGTAAACTGTATGTTGTCTGTACAAACCAGCTTAATTATCAATCTTGAATACCTGAAATAAAAGCGCAAGTATCAGTTTGCAGATTATTAGGCACTAGGTGTTTTAATATGACAGCATCCAGATCTTTGCTCAGACCTGAAGAGAGTAGGGAAATTGACCTGATAAATCTGTAGTCTTTGAGACCAGCTGAAGAAGCCTTTTCCTAGTGGAACACAGCTTTGTAACAGCATCCCTAATGCCCATCCTCTCGCTTGGGCGATCAACAGAGCAGTCAAGTCCAATCCTGAGTACTGTAATCAAGGTTTCCAGCAAAATGTCACTTGTACTACTGGCCTTTGTCGATACATTAAGGGAGGGGTCTAAAATCTCTGTCAATCGATCTGGCAGATCTTTTTTTACAAAGTCGTGAAGGCTCAGACCGTCTCTGAACATGTCATCAGTAGGCCTCTTCCCAGTGAACATTTCCAACACAAGGATTCCGAAACTGTATATGTCACCATAAGTGGATACCTCATTTCCCAAGCCATATTCTGCAGTTCACAGGTCCAATATGCAATCAGTCTAAAACTTCAAAATTCTCTGTTTGTAGCATGTGTTGTCAACTAAAAAATTGGAATACACATGATATATGTTATAATGTGATAGTTTACCTGGACAAGCATAACCAACAGTGCCTCGTACACAAGTTGATGTCGAGCTATTTGGATTAGCATCAAGGAATCCTTCTGACAGAAACTTCGCCAACCCAAAGTCACCAATATGAGCTACCATTTGATCATCAAGGAGAATGTTGCTAGGTTTGAGGTCACAATGAACTACTGATGGCTGACAGTCAAGGTGAAGATACTCGATGGCAAATGCAACATCAACTGCAATATCAAGTCTTTGATGAAGATCCAAGTACCCTTGTTCAGTTGTTGTTTCTTGGTCTGTATGACCCAGTGTTGGATGCAGCCGGTCTTCCAAACTCCCGTTACCCATGAACTCATAGACCAAGGCCTTGAAATCATTGCCAGTGTAATCAAGACTTGAACAAGCTGTGATCAGCTTAATGAGATTCCGGTGTCTGACATTTCTCAGGACTTCACATTCAGCCATGAAACCTTTCACAGCCCTATTGCGTTCAAGGTGAAGCACCTTGACAGCAACAACAGTCCCAAATTCTTCAAGGTTGGCCTTATATACTGAACCAAAGGTTCCAGTGCCAACTAAATTTCCCTCGGAAAAGCCGTTGGTAGCTTTTAGAAGTGTTTTGTAGGACAGATTAGTGAGCGAACTTTCAACATCGTTTAGATTATGTTGCTGCCTTCTCTTTTTGTAAGAAATATAGTATACCAAACCAAATACAGAGGCACCCAACATTGCAGTTCCAAGAAGTCCAGAAACAATTGCAATTACTAATGTATGGCTATGTTTCGGCTTCCTTAACAGGTCACTCTTAGGTTTACAATGGAGAAGCTTAAACTGTGAGATGCCTCCACAAAGACCTTTGTTTCCCACTACGGAAACTATGCTGGAGTTCCTAAAGATTCCATCAACTGGCACATCACCCTCAAGATTGTTATAAGACAGGTTCAGCATTTGCAAAGCCAAGGTTGCAAAAAAATTTGGGATTTCACCTGATAAATTGTTGTTCGACACATCTAGAATTGCAGATCTTTCAGAGAGCTAAAACTCGAAGGGATAGCCCCTTGAAATAAGTTTCCTTCCATGAATAGAGCCTGTAAAGCAAAACAGCTACCGAGAGTGCCAGGAATGTCTCCTGATATCATATTTTCGGAGATGTCCAGCTGAACTAGATTTTTCAGATTTCCTATTCCAATTGGAAGGGAACCAGTCAGGCGGTTTCTGGATAGAATTAGATTATAAAGTGGGAGATTCAGTAGCTCCAGGGGCATGCTACCACTAAGATTGTTGGAACGAAGGCTCATTTGCAGCAAGTTTTGACAGTTTCCTAGAGACGAGGGAATATGACCATGAAGGTTGTTTCTCGTCAAATCAAGAAGAGTTAGACCTGATAAGTTCCCAAGAGAAGAAGGAATATGACCAGACAGCTGATTTTCATTCAAGAACAATGCTGCCAGATTCTGAAGATTTCCGAGTTCTGCAGGAATAGAGCCTGAGAACTGGTTGAACCTTGAACTAAACTCCTGCAAATTAGCAAAATTTCCTATGCAAGGTGGAATATGGCCAGACACATTATTGTAACCCATTTTCAGTAGTGTAAGTCTACTTGAAAGATTGCATAAGGCTTCCGGAAACATCCCCCCAAACTTGTTGTCTCCAAAGGACAATGTACTTAACAAGCTGGCATTAGTCAAAGAGGATATGAAACTTAAATCATTTGCCTTACCATGTCCAAGAAAGTTTCCGCCAATATCTAGCAGAAAAAGTTTCTGTAAGTTATGCAGGGACGGAACTTCTCCTGTAAGACCAATATCATTCAGCTGAAGTTGTTCAAGGTTTGTGATATTAGACACAGAAGAAGGAATAGACCCACTAAAATGATTTGCTCCAGCATACAGGAGCTGAAGGTTTGGAAGCGTGATACCTAAGTCTGAAGGAAGATATCCTACAAAGTTGTTGAATCCTAGGTCTAAACCTGTCAACTTAGTAAGATTAAAAATCAAGGGAGGGACAGTTCCAGACAACAAATTGTTATAAAACGACAGGGAGCTCAAATTCTTAAGTCGACCTAGGCTCTCTGGGATTGATCCAACCAGTTTAGTACCTGTTACTGAGAGTATAGATAGAGATGTCAAGTTCCCCAATGATGCAGGTATGTTCCCTGACAGGTTGTTGTTATCAACAGACAGAAACTGTAGACTTGGCATGAACCCGAGCTCAGTAGGAATCCGTCCAACCAACCTATTGTTTGGAACTCGAAACTGAATAAGGCTAGAGCAGGCTGAAATGTTGGGTGGAATATGGCCTTCAATAGAATTGTTGTGCAGCAACAGATACTGCAGTCTGTGCAGTCGGCCTATCTCAGAAGGAATTTCACCAACCAAGGTATTATTGTAAAGCTCTAGGTCCGTCAAAAAACTCAAGTTGCCCACATATGGTGAGATAGAGCCTCCCAGCCCCAAAGACTGCAAGTTTAGCCCTGTCACCCTGTGGTTATTATGCCCACAAGTGACACCATACCACCTGCAGGATCTCACAGTATCGTTCCACGAGCTCAGGGCTCCTAGAGGGTCAGTGATCTTGAACTTGAAGCTGAGTAAGGCCAGGCGATCAGTCTCATTGTTCATGGCTATTGAGTAGGACACAAGAACTGAGAAGAAGATTGCCTGGTACGCAGATAAGTTCCTGTCGAAGAACACCATCTAGACCGCTCTCTAAGGAATACTGGTAATAGTCAGTAAGTTTTTGTGGTGGCTCCATACACTGCTTTCCTTTGTCTTAGAAAGTAGCCTCTGTAAAGCATCATTAAAAAAAAGCACAGGCATAATAGATAAGTGAGAAAAATCAAAGTCATAAACAGGATTAAGATACTATAAAATTGAGAAAATACAATGCATTTCGCAAAAAGAAAGTGATAGCTACATGATTGTCTTCATATTTAAAAGGAAGAATAAAGCATATAGAACAACTTGAGCTTTATTTAAGTCTATGCATTGTAGAACATCATGTGCTTTAACGAACAGTGAACTGAACAAACATAAAACCAACATTCACAGCGAAAGAGAGTGAATTTCAGCATCAGTTCGAAAATCTGATCAATTGATCATCTACTCAGTATTCAACTGAGTTTATAATCAGTACAGTCTTCTATGTGCCACTCCCTTTTACCTGTTTACGCTACCTAAGCCTTTCAATTGAAAGAGCATGTCGACTTATCAGGTACGACAAGAAAGCCAAGTTTCTGCTGGAGACGCTCTCCCATCAGGTCACTAATGCAGTACCTTTCAGAACTTACATCTGTTGGTTGAGACCATTAAAATCTCCAAAACGCGCATTTGATTGATTAATTAGTTCTACTGTACTAGTACACAGCATAGCTGCATAGTACATTCTCTGCAGGGAGTTCCCCTTCTTTCTTTTGTCTGTGACTAGATTCTGTACACATTTTTCAATTTATGTCATTTGTATTGCTGAATCAGAAAGCGGACATCTCATTTTTCAGCTGCTATGTCTGAAGTTTCGAAAACGCTAAACTCAGGTAGGAAAGACATGTTCATGTTACAATTTCGATCAACTGTCACCTGCAGTATTACTGGTAATTTGAAGTAATTCTTATCAGCAAGAGTACACAATACCGAATTCTAGTAACCAAGTTACACCCAACCAAAGATGTCGAAACCTACACTGCTGCTGCTGTTTTCAGAGAAGTTCCGACATAAAACACTTGCTAGGTTTAAGGTTCTTTCCTGCATCGAAATCGATCAAAATATCACACAGATTATTTCAATCTCAATGCCTGTAAAATACCAAGAATGCAAGAAAATAATGGGATTCTGAGTAAATTAAATGCGAGCAGTACGATCTTCCTCCTCATGTAGCTTGGTTGGGATACATCGAAATTTCGGACCCATAATGCAACATTAATCACTCTCACATTTGTTTGCAACTTAGTGTGTTAATTACTGGACCACAGCTAATACATATACAGACATATACTTCAGACATTGATTGCCAAAACTCAATGCTGCTCTTACAATTCTCAAAATCACCAAACACACCATGCAATTGCAAGATCATCTACCATCCTCCATCCGTCAATACTCAATAGTACAACTACAGAGATAAAACCGCGCTCAACCCCATGTAATGTCATTTGCGTCTCATTATTAACCGATGTAGGACTAGTTCACCAGTTCCTCAATCTATAGTTGTTCAATACCTTCCCCTCATTATCAGTGATACCTAATACTGATACTTCGTTTCCTTGGATTACTAACGTTTAGTTTGACTCTCATTTATACCATCTCATCCAAACGTTAACAACCCAAAAAACGGAATGAATAAGTTCATATATATGTCAGTCAAGTACACAACAAGTTTCAATAGTAAGTTCACGGTTCACCACAAGTCATAATCCGTGCCCTCACAAAGTGGGCACATCTTTCCAGCCTGGCTCCTCCCCTCCATTTCTATTCCCCCAACAACAATATCAAATCCCCATATCCTTTCCTTCTCACATCTCCACTTCACCACTAATAAAGACAACATTTTTTCTCATTCCCCCAAACTTAAAAAAAAAAACCCAACCATTCTCATCCCCTCCACTCAATCAAAAGAAAAAAAGAATGACACTCACACTCCCCTTCCTTATCCTTGTGGCCATCGCCTGCACTTTAGCCAGTGCGGGCGATCTGCCCACATTCCAGGAAGCCTCGGCGTTCAGGAATGGCGCAGACTGCGCCATCCCAAGAACGCCGGGCTCCACAATCCACATAGCCATGACACTAGACAAAACCTACATCCGCGGCTCAATAGCCGCGGTATTCTCTGTTCTCCGGCACGCCACGTGTCCGGAGAACATAGAATTTCATTTTTTAATAGGAGGACCCCACCAAACACCAAACACACAACTCCACAAAACAATCACCTCCACCTTCCCATACCTAACCCTCTCCCTCCACCACTTCAACCCGACCCTCGTCCGCAACAAAATCTCCGCGTCCGTCCGACGCGCCCTCGACCAACCCTTAAACTATGCGCGCATCTACCTCGCTGACCTCCTCCCACGCGCCGTCACGCGCGTCATCTACCTCGATTCCGACGTCATCGTTGTCGATGACGTCGCCAATCTCTGGAACATCAACCTCAAAACCCACGTCCTAGGGGCCCCAGAATACTGCCACGCAAACTTCACGAGTTACTTCACCTTGAAGTTTTGGAACACGAGAGAACTTTCTAGAACCTTCGAGAACAGGAACCGACAGCCGTGCTACTTCAACACAGGGGTAATGGTGATTGACTTGGAAAAGTGGAGAATCGGAGGGTATACTGGTAAATTGGAATCATGGATGAGGTTGCAGAAACGACATCGTATTTATCAGTTGGGTTCTTTGCCGCCATTTTTGTTGGTTTTTGGCGGCGAAGTGGCGCAAGTTGAGCACAGGTGGAACCAACATGGGTTAGGTGGGGACAACATAAGAGGGTTGTGTCGGGATTTGCACCCTGGTCCGGTTAGTTTACTACATTGGAGTGGTAAAGGTAAACCATGGTTAAGGATCGACTCGAACCGGCCTTGTCCGTTAGATAGCTTGTGGGCTCCTTATGATCTTCGTTACTCTCCTCCCTCGTCCTCCGCCGCGGTTTTATTATCGGATTGATCGTATCACACCCTTTCGTATCGGGTTTTAAAACGGATGGTACTGAAGTTGAGTGTCACGTTGCCCTGCCACTCGTGTTATTAGTAGATGGAATAGGGAATGTAGCATGATCATTATTGAAATAGTGGAGGTACATATGAGTAAATAGTACGCAGTAGTAATTACTACTCATCTGGTCCTATTTAAACTTCATTCTCCATTTTTCAGGGTTTCGACTTTGTTCTTCCCATTCCCAAAATATTACGATTTTTGTCGAGAGAAAAATTAGGGAGCCAACATAAAGATGTTGGCTAAGATTAACTTTTAAATTTATTTGCTAAATAAATCATAAATTATTATTTATTATTTATTCTTTTGGAGTGGGCAAAAAGGTGAAGAAAGTTTAAATAGGATCGGAGGGAGTATAAGAGTTGGTGAATATTATTATGATAAAAGAAATTCCTTTTATTCTATTGGGTGTCATGTGTGTAGTGTTTCTTGTAAGTAACGCTTTGTAATGAAGGGGAAGATGTGACAAGTTTTGTATTTGTGGGCATTTGGATTTTGGATAGATGATGAGGAAAAGGGCAGGGAAAGTGACGGAATTCCGCCCCGAAAATAGGATGGGGTTTTGTAAAGGGTGCATGTGAAAGTTTGTTGGCATTTTGTTGGTAGACGCCAAATTGATTAATTGATGAAGCTAGATTCACTAGCTTCACACATACTCCTTCCGATTGAAAAATTTTCGGTTTTGTTTTAATGTTTTGATTAGTAGAATACTGTCAAACTATTTTTAGATCAAATGAGCGACTTGTGTGCATAAATCATGTGAAATTGGTAAAATGCAATGCAAAATAACTTATTCATGTATTGGTTTGTTATAACAAGTTTACGATTCATTTGGTCTAAACGTAATTTCCAACATGGCCGGCCAAAACACCAAATCAAAATAAGAAAATTTCTTTAGATTGGAAGGAGTACGTATACTTTATAGTCGATCATCATTAACAAATACAGTACTATTAACAATGGTGAAAATTCTATCATTATAGTACGATTTCAAATGATATACATAGAGTATTGTTGCTATTATTATTGATAGAAATCTATAGTAGAGTAAGTAGGTAGAACTTGATTTCCATTAAAGAATGACAGTGTTTTGTGGTCTATTATGTGAGGTTTTACACAAAGAGGGTGAGCTTTCATTTTAGTTTGGTTGTACATGAAAGCGAATTATTTCAAACTATTAACAAATGGTTGTTGCTAGGGATTGATAAAATGGTGGAGTTGTCAATGATAAACAAGATTTTTATCGTTACTTATTGGTGAAAAAGAATATACAAATGACGGAAAGAAAATGAAGTGGGACGAGAATTAGGGGGGAAAGGAGATGAATGCGAGTGGAAAGTACTAGATTCCTCCTTAGTCCTTACTAAGTGTGCAGGGGTCAGGGGTACAGTGCTTGACTCTTGCGGATGTGACAACCAATAATGGGAGAGATCTACTCATTTCAATGCTCTACGAAATTGCTGAAATGCATTGTCGAACTGACAGAAAAAAAAAATGAGGTAGGACGAGGGAAAGGGAGATGTATGATACTCCTATAAATTCTTAACATTGTTGTCGATCCATTCATGAAACTTACCAATCTACCACCATTATCATAATATAAGAGCATATGGAGTATTGCTTATGATAAGACGAAATGTATACGGCTTAATTACCAAAATGGTAAAAGAAAAAAAAAATTATGTTTTTGACCAAGGGTCTATTTGATGGTCTTAGCTGTTAAGGTAACTGTTTACTGTTTAAGTAGCACGTAACGTTTTTCGTAGCAAAGACTGTAGTTGTTACTCTTGTTAGCTGTTAGCAACTTATTGATATACTAGATGTTCCAAATAACATGTTTGGCGAACTTCAAAGTCAAAATAACAGAATTAAGAAAACCATAATGAGTTCAAATAATCACTTGTCAACGCGGATAGATTAGTTAGAGCGGTGATTTCTCAGGAAGTCACGATATTACTAGCTCACGCATATTACAACGTCACGGATTTACACCCCATATTTGTACATGGACACACTTTACTCCATTGTTGTCTGGACTGCCAACCAAAATATTCAGATCAAAACATTTCGAGGCAAACCATTGATAAAAACAGGCCCAAATCCAGCACTTACTTCTTATAGCCCATAACAATCTGGTACGTGTAACTGGTGGTCTGCATTGCCCGCTAATCTTTGTATGTGTCAGGACTCAGGAACAAAACTTCTGTGGCACAACTTCCACACAAAAAATTCCCATTTTTCCTAAAAATCTAACCACCACAAAATTACCAGAAATAACTGTCACTCTAATCAAAGTATCAGACCCCCCAAAAAACTCTGATCTTCATCTGTAATTATCAAATGAATGTTAATTTAGTTATTTGAACCAAATCTTAGTAAAACTCTGATGTTTTCCTGATAAAAAATGGCAGCAATATCATCAGGAAGAGTTGGATTAGGCCATATAAGCACAAATTACCAAACCCCAAAACCCAGAAAACCTCAAACCCCATTTCTAGGCAAAACCCTGTTGTTGAAACCCCAATTTAGCTCATCAATACCCTTAAAACCAAGGAGAAAATGTGTGGTTTACGCTACCGGGTTCGAGTTATTAGACCCAATGAGGGACCTTTTCTTGGGTGTGGGGGTTGGGCTTCCTTGTACTGTTATGGAGTGTGGTGATATTATTTATAGGAGTACTCTTCCTAGAAATGATGGCTTGACACTTACGATTCCTGGTGTTATTTTGGCTCTTGGTACTGTTTCTTACCTTTGGGCTACTCCTGGTGTTGCTCCTGGGTTTTGGGATATGTTTGTGTTACAGTTTGTTGAGAGGATTTTCAGGCCTTCTTTCAGAAAGGTTTCTACTTTTTGTCGAATTTTCGCGGTTTTTGGTAATTGAGTAATTGGGTGTTTGTTGATGTGAGTTTTTGTTGTTTGGTGACAGGATGATATTGTTTTGGGGAAGAAGTTGGGAGAAGGAGCTTTTGGTTCGGTTTATAAAGTTTCTTTGGCTAATGCCAAAAAGAAGTCTGTGAAGGTATTATCTTTGTAGAATTTCTTGTGTTACTTGTAGTTTTAACTTTGAATATCTTTATGTAGGAAGACTGCCTTGGTTAATGCACTGAAGTTTATGGTGTTCACTGTTAGTAAATGTTGCATTTGTGGCCATCTGATCTTGTGAGACTGGGTTCGAATTCGATCTTTGAATGGTTGTTGATGACTGTTTGGCTGTCAAATCGATTTGTGTGGTTGATTATTCACTCTGGCAGTCTAGCTTCTAACTTGTGCTCCTTAATACATTGTTACGCGAGTGCTTTGATGAAAATGTTTCTTTGTTGCCTGTTTGGTTGTTAGAGTAGCCATTTTAATTGTTTGCAGTTTGCTTGTATACTTCCTACATCGATGAATTGCCTTTTTGAGGATGCAATTGTATATCTTCCGAAATTGTGCACTTCAAACTGTGATGGAGAAGAACTAGTACCTCTGAGTTGTGATACTGGCTTTTGTAGGAAGATGAATTGGTGTTGAAAAAGGCGAATGAGTATGGTGCTGCGGAGATCTGGATGAATGAGCGTGTGCGGAGGGCATGTTCTAGTAGTTGTGCAGATTTTTTGTATGGATTTCTAGAGGTAGTGCGGTTTGCTATCACATCTCAATAATGCACATTTTTGTGTCATGAACTTCTTTAGATAAGGGACTGAATATAGTTTCTTTGTACATAATCCAGAGTTCCTCAAAGAAAGAAGGTGAATATTGGCTCATATGGCGTTTTGAGGGCGAGTCCACTCTTTCAGATCTATTGACGAGCAGGGATTTTCCTTACAGTGTTGGTATTCTCTCTCAGTACATTAGTATATGCTGACATTTGTGCTTTGTGCATATTTGTGAAACCCTACTTTCTTGCCCTTTTATTTGGTTGACTACGTTATGAGTGTGGCATTGTGTTGTTCTAGAACGGTCCATCTAATTGGCCAGTTCTAGAGTGTTCGGAATCAGTCATGTCAACCCAGAGGAGAATGAATTTGAGCCATAAAAGTAGGCCTTGTGACTTTGTGAGCACTTGAATTTGAGTTTAGAAACACTGCATGAGTACTCCAACGTTACATGTCTGTCTTAAACAATGATATTGACAAAAGGAAACTACTTCACAGAACCTGTTTAGAAATCCATTCTTAACACATCTAGAATTGTTTTCCTTTTTTCTCGTTCGGCTTCCTACTTTTTTTTTTGTGTGTGTGTGTGTGTGTTGCTGGTGCTAACTATTTCATAGGGTTCTGTTTGCGATGAAAGAGGCAATGTAAAACAGTGACATATCTTCTCCTCTGAGATCTCCCCTCTATTTCTTTCTATTAATTTCTCTATCTCGTCTATCTGTCTTGTACTTCTTAATGTCTCTTAGTGCTATTTGTTTATACTACTTAGACTATAGTAGAACACTACAAAAAATGGATAAAGAATCTGCAACTGTTTCCGTTCCTAGTCAGTACTATTAAGAAGAAGTCGCACAACAGAGATTGTTGGTGGATTTTGGAATCTATATTCTATCCAATGTCTTATGAATCAATTTGTCTGGATAAGTAGTTCAGATTTTCTTCTAAACATTTCGCAAGTGAAGGTAACTGGAGACTGTGAAGGGAAGTAAAAATTTGAGTAAGCAAAAAACTCACTTTGATTTTCATCCTTAGAACAAATAAGTTGTGTTATGCTTAGACAATGCTGCTACTAAATAGCCAAACTGGGTGCATCTTAAAGAGGGAGTACTTCAAAAGGGCTGGGTTTTTATCCAAGTCAAGTTTTATGAATTCTGGCTCTCAGTCTTAAGCAGTCATCTGTGTTAGCATAAGCCAAGTGAAGGTTTTTGGAGCTGTGAATGATCTTGCTGGAGAATAGTGTATCTTTAGACTTCACACTATAAAGTTCAGTTATTAACTTTTTGTGGTCTATTGGCGGAGGTGAATGGTTCGTATGATGATGACATGCTGCTTCACTTGGGAAGCAAGGATGTTTGAACTGAGAGGAAGATATCCTGTGCAATATCTATATGTTTTGGCCTACAATGAAGTTTCCAAGTGTCCAACACGCGACATGCCAAGCATATGCTGTGCTGGGACTGGGAGTAGCAGAGTCGGACAATGATTTGGACTATGGTACAATTTGGGGCTGGAAAGGTACTCACTCGATCATTCACTTCCTGAGGTCCTATTTAAGGTCCATTTGTCATGCCAAGCCTCTGACGCTAGACTACTGAGATGAACAGTCTAAAAGAATAGGACACACATGCACATCGCGGAAGTTCATGTTCAGAGGTCGCCCCAGTCAGTCATAAGCCTTTAAGGCTCTTTCTTCAAATGCACTCACTCAGGGCTCAAATGTGGTGCTGAAAAGATGCGGGTTCTCATACTTTGTGCAACCTGGATAATTCACTTTTTTGCCGAGGATATATATCTTCAAAAAGTAGCATCTTTTAAATTGTGCTGTGTTGTCTATTGATGAAGAGAATTATACTAGGTGTTCAAGGAGATTCAGTTCTTTGGAATTAGAACCATAGGTAAGCATCTCTCAATATAGGCACTTCTTAGGGAGTTAAGAGCTCTTAACCATTATGAGCAAAGGGTCCGGTTAAAGCTCAAAAAGATAGGAAGCACAGATGGTACTCCTAAGCCAGCTGTAAGTAACCTTCTCAATGCTCCAGAAAGAGGTTTCTTCGGGAAGAGATGGTTCTGTTGAGACTCTTGATTGAAATGCCAGTTAAGCCTATACTATATGGCATGTAGGTTACTATTTCACAGGCCTATACTATCATTCACAAAAACACAACAAAGCAGCATAGGTTTTACTAGAAAGTTTACAGGCCGTAGGTTCTTCAGGTGGAACTATTTCCAGTTGAAGGCTATTTATTCTACATTGAACACCTGATTGTTGTGTTTCAGTAGACTACATTATGGCCTCTTACAGATGTTCTGGTACTTTGTGAGATGAGCCAAGAATGAGATGAAGCGTAAAGGTTTCTTTAGCTTTGCCTTCAGCATAAATGATAATGTGCTTACTAATTGCGTGGACGGATTCTTCAGAATTCCACCTGTGTATGCTTTGTTATTTGGCTGATACAAAAAGAGAAATCTTTCTAGAACTATGTAAAAGTTCGACACTGGTCTGTTTACTTATTAGACTATTGTCACGTTTGAAACTCATCTCAGCCACATTGTATCCTGTGATTGTCTTTTTACTCCAATCTTATATGATGATTTTCCACCAGCAGAACAAGTTTATTCAAATAGAGAATCAATGTTGTTTGTTTTCATGCTGTAGGTTGAAACAAAGATTTTAGGAGAGCAACAGAACTTGCCTAAAGGGTTGGAAAGGGAAACTAGGATTATACAGACAATAATGGGGCAGCTTTTATTTGCATTAGACGGACTTCACTCGACTGG
>JBBYHQ010000007.1:1522582-1534464 GCA_038382645.1 Spergularia azorica | reverse complement strand
GATCTTCAGGTTGATGTGCACTTTCCTGTCACCTTACACTGTGACAACAAAGCTGCACAACAGATTGCGGCTAACCCAGTGTTTCATGAGAGGACCAAACATCTAAAGCTTGATTGTCACTACATCAGGGACAAGATCTATGAGGGGCTTATTGAGACAGCTCATGTCCAATCTGCTCTCCAACTAGCAGACATTTTTACCAAACGTCTCACTGAAGTTCAACATTCAAGCTTTGTGTCCAAGTTGGGCATGGTTTCCTTGCCACCAGCTCCAACTTGAGGAGGGAATGTAGAGAATAGCAGTATAGCCTAGTCTAGTCCGCGTCACACTGGATTATTTGTCTCACCAATTCTGTTACAAATTCTGGTAATTCTGTTATAGTTTGTTAAGAGTTGGTTACACCAACTTGCTTGTAACCAAAGTCTATAAATACTCTTGTAACTTCATTTGTCAGAAATAATGAAAACTAATCTTTTACGCCTTCATTCTCTTCCTCTCTTTCTCATGAATTCTCCTTTAGTTTTGTATCTTCAACAAGAAGCTAAGATTGGCTCATATTTGAGCAATTCTTCAGAACCTCTTTACTATTTAGTGCGAGTATGAAGTAGAGAATGCAATGTTCGAATTGAAGTCATATACACATGAGAACCGATCGAGCGAGTATTCATCTATTGGTAAAACTAAAAATTCTGGTAATATTTACAAGTTTCACAAACCTCGGGTCAACTTGGATCTGTTCGCTCCAGATTTCCGAATCATATTCGATCACGTGCGTTGTCGTGTTCAGGTTTATATGTGTCTATTAACATAGAAAGAAATAAAGTAGTGTTACCAAAATTAAGAGGAATAGATGAAGGGCCATTTCTCTACTGTCTACATACCTTTCATCAGTTGTACAAAATCAGTAATATATATTTTCACACCCTTAACAAACGACAAGCAAATTGCCGATCAACTCGAATATGGGCTCTTGGCCTACCTAACTCGATGTACATGCATGGACATGCATGTAAGACATTATTTAAAGATCAGATGAGAAGATATGGTTATGGTTGTTGTAATTGAAATTTGCAAGTTAGCTAGAAATAAGACATTCTAAATGCTATTAATAAAACTAAACCAGATATATATGTATGTACGTCAACTTAATTAATTAAGATATCAAATGTAAGTGCTGATTTTATTCCGGACAAACAACAAGAAGTGCAAATGATTGTTCATTTAATTATTCTTTTGACATTCTATTATCATATTTAAAATTTGCGAAAACGATTAGGTACCATAAAAAGTCTACTCCTAACAAACATTAGGAGTTACATTCTTTATTTCATTTGACATTCTCATAAGATGTTTAGAAATATGCATGGGTGCATGCACTCAAACGTATATATAAAGGATGGAATTGTGGATAGCGAATACAACAAATACATTCTCAAGTTAGAAACATTTCACTAATTACAAAACATTCTTGTTTAAAAGAGTTGTTAATTTAACAATGACGCTTCAAATTTCAAGTAATGTGGTCATCGCTTTAACTATTTGGGCTATGTTAGTACTTAGCTGTGTGAGTGACTCTCACAGTTCAAATTCTGGTAAGGGTCACAAGTTTGGTCATGGTAAAAAGCCCCATGGCTGGTACAAAGGCCATGGTTCGCCCAAAAACCATGGTACTAGTCCACCCTCAAACCCTCCGAGTCCTTCTACCCCGCCTACAACTCCTTCAACCCCACCTACGACTCCTTCAACCCCGCCCACGACTACTCCTTCAACCCCACCTACGACTCCTTCAACCCCGCCCACGACTACTCCTTCAAGCCCGCCTCCTAGCCCTAGACCTTCTAGCTTACAAGTAGGGTTCTACAAAGGGATGTGCCCTAACAATGTGGACATTGAGGCAAAAATTACAACTATGGTTCAACAACATTTTGTACAGGATTCAACTATCCTTCCTGCTCTCCTACGCATGCAATTCCATGATTGTTTTGTCCATGTAAGTCATTTATATATACTTGTAATTGCTCGTCTTATTGCCTATCTACGTATAGACTTGTAACATTTTGCTTATTCAAAACAACTTATTTATTTGTATTTTTCTATTGAAGGGGTGTGATGCATCGATTTTGATCATTGGACCTTCATCTGAGAAAACTGCTGGTCCTAACCTTAGTGTAAGAGGGTATGAATTTATTGATACTTTGAAATGCACTGCTGAAGCTGAATGTCCAAACACGGTCTCTTGCGCGGACATCATCGCTATCGCTACAAAAGAACTTATTAAGCTGGTAAGTTTTTTTTTTTTTTTTTTTTTTTTATAAAATTCTTTCAACTATGTTTCTCTATAAACCGGATTAATTTGAGATTAATAATGAATTCTCATGCGATGTTACCTATGATTAGAGTTTGAAAATCGCTTACGACACATATATATATTTCCCTCATAGCTAACTTTACGTATGTATGTCTCATTATTGATCCTTATAGAAATGGTATATGTTTGTTTGGATTATAGGGAGGAGGTCCAGACTATGCCGTACAAACGGGGAGAAACGATGGCCTTGTTTCGAGTGCCGCTGATGTGAATCTTCCAAGTCCATCCTTGTCCGTCAGCCAAACCATTTCAGTCTTTAAGGCCAAAAATTTCACCCCTGAAGAAATGGTTGTTCTATTAGGTATGTAACACGCACATTATTACACAGATTCGACTATGTCCAATGTAACGTTACTATTACACCAAGATAGTCTCCGTAATAATGTATTCGATTCTCTTATATACAGGATGTCACACAGTTGGAATTACACATTGTGGTTTCTTTGAAAATCGTCTTTACCAAGGAACAAGCCAATTCGACCCGAATATGGACCCAAGTCTTAGGAGACAACTGATACCAACATGCCCACAAGGCCAAAACTCAAACAACATCGCATTCTTAGATCAAAATTCACAAAGCTCGAACAAGTTTGACAACTCTTTCTATGATCAAATCCTTAAGCAAAGAGGAATTCTTCCAATTGACCAAGAACTAGCTCGTGATCCTGCAACAAAAGGCTTCGTCTTACAATTAGCACAAAGTCCTTCCTTGTTCAACTCCAAATTAGCCAGTGCTATGGTAAAGCTACAAGCGCTTGATGTGCTCCTTGGAAATAATGGACAAATTAGGAAAACTTGCAGCAAATTTAACTAAAATCACGACAGAGATGGGACACAACATTTTTAATTGCAATATTCGCTTCATTCAAATCCAAACTTCAAGAACCCGCTACTTTAATTTTATGAGAGACAAACATTGAATTTTTCATTTTTCCTACTTAATTGCACTATGATTGTACATTTTATTCTTTCTGACTTTTATATTTATATTGGGGAAAAAAGAGTTATTCCATACAAACTTACAATACTCTACATATCTGCTTGTAATGTTGTATATCGATACAAATCTATGAGCAATAAAATTTATTTGCTACCAAATTAAACCCTAGCATATATACTTTGTGCTTTTCTCTTTTGGTTTTCAACAATTGGCTTTTAAAGTCGATTTAAATATATAGGGTCAGGTTTAGGTAGAAACCTTAGTTATATAGGAACTTTAGGAACCACTTACAACCATTAGATTCTTTTCCATCCAACGATTCATAATAAAACCCAAAAACTTCATTTTCTCCCTCCTCCACACCCCCTTAGGCCCTTACCCACCACGCACTCACGCCCCTTGACGCCACCACCGACCGTCGCCCACCTTCTCGCCGACACCACCATACCAATCGCCGACCACCACTTTGACCACCTTTCGCCGGCCAACACGTACAAGGTACAACAATGACAACGAGAACGAACAACGGAACAAGTATCATGCATTTGATTCAGCTAGCAAATTAATAGAGGTATACACAAGTTGACTTGAGTATATAACAAATCATTTTCTGCTCCATGCACAAATCAGGTGCAATGCCATGATTTTGGGTGATTAGTTGACTATGATCACCATTCACCAAGATCTTATACTCCTACATTCAAACTAAACCATTATGGTCGAGATATATATGAGCTAAGATATTGATTTATTCGACTCTTGGTGGTGGATTATTAATTATAAGTCAATACATGTGATCAATATATATATGAACTGGTTTGCGATTTCGGTACACATGATAGTGATTAGTGATGATCGATACCATTTCAAATTGTTGCAAATTATTGGAAAAAAAATTAATTACTCCGTATAAGTCATTACATATGATCAATATATATATATGAACTGGCTTGCGATTTTGGTACACATGATAGTGATGAACTGATGATCGATACCATTTCATAATTGCAAATTATTGGACAAAAAAAAGAAGATAAACTTCATATGTTTCAATGAAAAAAAAAAGTGAATCGATAACATTTCATTTGAATCTTCTCTAGCTCATGTTCAATACAAACGCAAAAAAAGATAAAAGCAGAAGCAGTAATGGAGTATATATACTAACGTTTGGCTCGTTATATTTAAAATTTAAGCAATAAACCTCATTTACATATATAGGCTAATAGGCATATACTCCGTAGTAGCTAACTTGAATAGTTCGTTCCAGATCTCATCGTCATCATATTACTGATCTTGTAAGATAATCTAAGATGAATACTACCCGACGTTAACAAAACTACAAAAAACACTACTATATCATACTATGTGCTGCTATACAGTGCAATGGATCCGCTTACATTGTTTTCAAATAAAAATGTATATTTAGCTGTATTAATGTAATCAAATCAATTGGGTCGTATGTACCTCGATTTTGTATGAACAGTTGTTCATCTGCAACCAGATTTTCCGCGACACAACATAATCTTAATCGTTAATTGGACATTCATTCTTAAAGTCAAAGTACAATTATTTGCATTCATAATTTCTTCCGCCTCTCTGTAAAATAATATATTACGAGTATAAGTTGTTCTCACATTCCGTTACGATACTTTAATTTAATTTACTTTACATTTTGGGTTAATATTGTTTTAAAACATATTACGAGACACATTCTAGTGAAAAATACTTTTTTTTTTTTGAGGGAATCAGTGAAAATTACTTTCCTAACAATATAAACTTTATGATTGTCACGGAATATAAATTATTTAGAAAAATTAAGAGTTAATAAATCGCTACCTCAAAAAGTGAAGATGGTTTATATGAAAAAAGATGGAGGAGTATTCTTTTGTGTTCTTGACAGCCTACGTTGCATGCATGGTGTCAAAAAAGATCTCCACGATGTGCTGTATGATTCTTCCAAAGACGTGCGAAAATACGCGTCTAATAAAGCTAGGTGCAATCCATTTCGAAACCTTATATATATATATATATATAAGTGCTAAGTGACAAATCATGAAACAATCACATTAAACAAACTAAACTTTGAATCCAAACACTCCTTAATTAGTTTGGCTACTCTGCTATTCATCCCTATTAGGAACTAAAAGTTAAATTTTCGGTTCTTGACTCGGGTTGAATATAGTTTCAAGTCAAGTAGAGCCATAAATACGTAACTTATTAAGGCTCGTTTGATACTCGACTACTAGAGAATGAGGACGCTCAGTGTACCAAGGAATGTGTATGTGACACTTACGGTTCAACTCATTTTATTCTTGAGCAATGTTAACGAAGCACAAAGTGGGTTGTTATGTAGTCTATTACATATTAACTGCCCTCCAAAAACCCCACCTGCTGGTCCTACGCCACCTAGTTCCCCACCCCCTAGTACCTCGACCCCTAGACCCTTTGGCTTAAAGGCTGGTTTCTACTTAGGGCTATGCCCTAATAAGAGTCTTGATATTGAAGCAACCATCAAAGCTAGAGTGCAAGATGAATTTCGCAAAGATCCAACTATTCTTCCTGCCTTTCTTCGAATCCAGTTTCACGACTGCTTTGTCAATGTAAGACCTTCTCTTTCCTATACTATATATATATTATCCATATCGTTCATATCGGCATTAGAGTAGCTATCCTATAGCTAAGCTAGCTGAAATCTGTTCAACAACTTCGGAATTATTGTCATTATGTCACTACTTGAATTCGTGATTATAAATATATCATCATTGAATAATTATATAACTTTCTATGTTTTGTTCTTTCAAAAGGGATGTGATGCATCGATATTAATAGATGGACCGTCAAGTGAGAAAAAATCTGATGCTAACCTTACAGTAAGAGGATTTGAATTCATCGACATTTTGAAAGCACTTGCGGATTCACTATGCCCCGGATGGGTCTCGTGTGCGGATCTCATTGCTATTGTTACTAAAGAAGTTATCAGACTGGTAACACATACAATGCTCATCGATCATGATCATCTTTAATTACGCAAATCCAACTTATTCGTTACGCAAATTTATCGATCAAAAATGTAATCTTTGATGTGTTATCGATCAATTTATAGGGAGGAGGGCCAGATTATGCGGTAGAAACAGGAAGATGTGATGGGCTCAGATCAGATGTGAAAGATGTAGATCTTCCAAGCCCTTCTTTAACAGCCAGACAAACTGTTACTGCCTTTGCGACCAAAGGCTTCACTCCTGAAGAAATGGTTGTTCTATTAGGTACGGTTTAACGGTTTTACCACTTGTTTATTAGAATGTACTTTTTCTTTTTCCTTTTGTTTCTTTACGTTTTTCAAGATAGTGAAGTATGTAATAGAGCCGTGGAGTTTTTAGTTTAAATCTTCTGCGATGAAAATTGCAATTAACTACGGCCTCATAACAATGTCTTTTTTTATTTATTACGTAGATATTCTTATTATGTCGCATCGTCATCACTTAAGTCTCTAGGAAATGATTGGTGTAATACTTTGTTACACCTTATAAACAGCACTAAAGAGTAAAGAGTAGTGAGACTACTTTTTAGCCAAAAAGAGTAATGTGCTACAGCTGCCAGCATTTCTTATATATTACAACGTCATTGACGTAATAATTAAGTAATTGATGATGAGCACTCTACTCCCTAAACCGCAATTAACGTACTGATCGACTTGATTTTATGGAACAGGGTGTCACACGGTCGGAATTTCACATTGTGTGTTCTTCCAAGATCGACTTTACGCTGGGAATAGCGCATTCGACCCGGACATGGACACCGACCTTAGGAAGCAACTGATAACAAAATGCCCAAACGGGACGTCTTCAAACAACTTCGCAAATCTTGACCAAAATTCTACGAGTTCGAACAAGGTTGACAACTCTTTTTTCAATCAAATCGTTCTGAAAAGAGGAATTCTTCCGGTTGATCAAGATTTAGCTAACGATTCGACAACTTCTGTGTTTGTTAAGCACTTTGCTCAAACTCCCGGGTTATTCGAAACTAGATTGGCTAGTGTCATGGTGAAGTTACAGGCATTCAAAGTTTTAACTGGTAATCAAGGAGAAGTTAGAAAAAATTGCAGGAAATTCAATTAATTAATTATTGACGGATTACAACATACGTTGATTGATTTGAGATTTGAGAGACTAATGATTTTTTTCAAATGTGAGAGATCGAGGTTTTATTTAATTGATGCATGTGCCTTCAGCATTCCTATATATACTAGCTATAATTTTATTATTATGTAAATCAAATGTAAAGTCAAGATGGTTCAATTCCGATTTAAAACTTACAATAATTTAGATTTTGGCGCAAAAGCTTATAGCACAAGTTTATTTCAAGTCTTGGACAACATCATTTTTGTATATGTTAGATTCGTCAATGAGCCTATTTGCGGCCGTCTGTGATAATAAGTAGTGTAGAAGCTAAGGTAATTAGCTTAAAAGTATAATGGGCTTCAAAAATCCAATTGTCTAAGCCAACACTGAGTCCAGGACATCTTCATTTCTACTTGGACCAACTCCTGCTAATTGGCCTCCTAGCATTCTCAAATTCGTTTGACCCACGGGCGTATACGGTATGAAAATATTAATCACGTTTTAATCACCAGTTTAAACTTCTGATTGAAATAACTGCTCAAATAGTTCACATAATCTAATTGAATCGCAAAATTTACAATTTCGTCACCATGCATTATATCCTTAATTAATTACTTGCTGGGTTATTGCGGTGCACAAGTGGCAAATCCTTTAGAACCACTGCTATATAAATTTTGGAATAATTTGGAATCATTGATAGATATTTGATAATGGGAATGACCTCAAGAAGTCAAACTACGACAACAACCAAGTCGCATTGCCAAATAAATCTTTTTCTTTTGTTATTTTGAGGGATATTCCCAAAATGATCAAGAAGCCATACAACGATTGTACTTGATTTGACAAAGCCATAGTTTCTTATAAGAAAATGTTATGAAAAAAAATCATATTTGGGATTCTGTACAGCACAAGAACGAAGTATATCATGTATTTGTAACAGCGAGCAAATTAATAGAGATTTGACTTTAGTATTTCCTATAAGAGATTTGACAAGCATTATCAGCTCCATGCATGAATCAGGTGCCATAATTTAACTATGGGAAGATGATTAATTGACCCTCAAGCTATATAATTTAGATTCAAATGATCAAACTTCATAATTAGATATGGTCGGCTAAGTTTTTAGTAATTCGATCAACTCTTGGTGGATCTTATCTCAAATAAAAAAAAAAATTAAAAAAAGCTCTTGGTGTATGCCACCACTTTCCAAAAAAAAAACAGAGTGGAGCAACTAATTATTTAATTAATTAATAGTAGTACACATATTCCGCAAGATTGTATCTTATTTACCTCACATAAATAAGGTGAGAAATGAACTCTTAACGTACATCTACTCTATCTATGGATACACAATAGAAAATTCGTTTATTAAATAAATTTATTTGATTGGGGAAGGTTTGGTTGGAAATGGAACTTAAAGAAAAAGACAAGCTAATAAGAAAACATATTTGAAGTTAACTAGGATGTGTCACATGTTGATGTACATACATCAGCAAGTCACCGGAAGCTTAAACTTATTTTGCCACAAGACAAAATTTCTGTTAATATCTCACAATTCTAGTGATACGAAAACAGTGTTATGTACATTTATAAACCAACTTATTGAATCTATAAATTTCAAGACGTTGATTTGCGATTCGATTATAATACTCGATCATCTAGCTAACTCCATTGTTATATAGTTCTAGATCTCATATTCAAGTACTTCTTTAGATAATAATCTAAGGTGGATTCTAGTCGACATTAACAAAACTACAAAGACATACTACAATGTGGTACCATAGTGCTCATAGATCCGCCTACATTTTTTTTGGATAAAATGTTTGGCTTCATCAATACGCAAATACACAAATTGGGTGGTACCTCAATTTAATATGAACTATGAACACTTGCTACTGCAACCAGATTTTCCGCGACACAACAAACGTAATTATTGTTCGTTTATTGGACATTCATTCCCTAAAGTCAAAGTACGATTATATTTGTATTCACAATATGCAACTCTTTTGTCTGATCTTGACAGGCTACGTTGCATGGTGCCCGAAAAAAAAATAGATTTCCAAAATTTGCTGTAAAGATTCTTGCAAAGACGTGCTCAATTACGCTTCTAAATGCTAGCTAGGTGCATTCGATTTTTCGAAAGCTTATATATATGCATGCATATGGCTAAGTGATCACAAATGAAAAAACAATCACATACATTAACCAAATATAAGCCTACTAAAAGTTTGGCTACTCTACTATCCATCTCTAGCCACTAAAGGTTAACTTTCTCGGTTTCCGACTCCAGATTTAGGTTACACAGATTCGACTTAGGTAGTGTCATATATATACACGGAGTAACAATGAGGATGATCTTGGTACCTAGGAATAATGTGTATGTGGTACTTATAGTTCAACTCATTTTATTCTTGAGCATTGTTAATGGAGCTGAAAGTGGATTGTTATGTCGTATATTAGGTACGTGCCCTCCAAAAACACCACCTGTTCGTACTCCTCCTAGTTCCCCACCCCCTAGTTCCACACCTCCTAGACCCTCTGGCTTAAAGGCTGGCTTCTACTTAGGGCTATGCCCTAATAAGAGTCTTGATATTGAAGCAACTATCAAAGCTAGAGTGCAAGATGAGTTTATCAAAGATCCAAGTATTCTTCCTGCTTTTCTCCGAATGCAATTTCATGACTGCTTTGTACATGTAAGACCTTCATGGCTTCATTTCTATTTCCTATTAAATATCGGCATCACCAGTTAAGCTAATTGATATCTGTTCATCATCAAGAACTTCATAGTTAAAGTCATTTTCGATTATTTACTATTATGTTACGTTTTTTAGGGATGTGATGTATCGATCTTAGGAGATGGAACGTCAAGTGAGAAACAATCTGGCGCTAACCTTACTGTAAGAGGATTCGAATTCATCGACATTTTGAAAGCACTTGCGGAATCACTATGTCCCGGATTCGTCTCGTGTGCTGATCTCATTGCTATTGTTACTAAGGAAGTTATTCGACTGGTAACACAATGCTCATCATGATCATCTTTAATTACGCAAATCCAACTTATTCGTTACGCAAATAATTTATCAAAAATGTAATCTTTAATTTGTGTTATCGATCAATAGGGGGGAGGACCAGATTATGCTGTACAAACAGGAAGAACTGATGGAGTTGTATCGAATGTCAATGATGTGGATCTTCCAAGCCCTTCCTTAACATCCAAACAAAGCGTTACCGCCTTTGCTGCCAAAGGCTTCACTGCTGAAGAAATGGTTGTTTTATTAGGTACGTACAGTCCAAAATCGATAATATAAGCTCAGCTCCCCAAAAGGCCAGGCCAGGCCAAAATCGATTTTTTCTAAAGTCTTCACTTGATTAAGAAATTAAATAGAGTCTTAACATGTGTCCGAGCAATTAGCACACGTTAGAAAAACCAGGCCAAAATTGTGATACAACCTACTAACGAATTTGTATGATGTTATGAAACAGGCGCTCACGCAGTCGGAATTGCACACTGTGTGTTCTTCCAAGACCGACTTTACGCAGGTAATAGCGCATTCGACCCGAACATGGAGCCGAGCCTTAGGGTGCAACTCATACCAAAATGCCCAAAAGGGACATCTTCAAACAACTTTGCAAACCTTGACCAAAATGCTACAAGGTCAAACCAGGTTGACAACAGTTTTTTCAATCAACTTATTCTACAAAGAGGAATTCTTCCTGTTGATCAAGATTTATCTCGTGATCCATCAACTTCTGTGTTTGTTACGCAACTTGCTCAAAATCCTGGATCATTCGGAACAAAATTTGCTAGTGCCATGCTAAAATTACAGGCACTTCAAGTTTTAACTGGTAATCAAGGAGAAGTTAGAAGAAATTGCAGAAGCTTTAATTAATTAATTCACGAATCTTTATGTTGATTGATTTTGAGATTGAAGAGACTAATGTTTCTTCAAATATGAGTGAGGTTAGTACTACACTACTACTACTCCTTCGTTTATTTGGATTGTTAACATTTTAATTCGGGTCTGAATTACTAGAGGAACAATTCAAAAAGACATCGGAACAGTTTGTAAAAATCCAAGATTTTTACAAATTATTGATGGATATAATTATATAAATATAATCATTTTGACGTTATTTGTGTATATATGCATGTAATGTTAGCCGCACTAAGCTTCAATTTGAAAAGTGGTGTGGAATATATTGGTAGGAACGTTCAAAAGATTCAACCCAGGGCCATTTGGTTGTCATCTTGTCACACGTGAATTATTGTAAAAGTTCATCAAGTGTCACATGTTGAGTCAACTGGGTTACAAAAGATCCAAATTCATTACCCCTTAATTATTAATCTTGAGACTATATTCAGTGTGGGATTTGTTGGAAAAATGGGCACAATCACTAGCGGAAGCAACAAAAAACCCAATTACCCCTTTTGTGTTACTAGATGGACAATTAACAC
>JBBYHQ010000007.1:1488922-1501483 GCA_038382645.1 Spergularia azorica | reverse complement strand
GGAAGCAAGTGCTCTAAGACTTGGAATTCTTAAAGCCCTTGAACTAGGTATCACATCCCTAACCATTGAAGGGGATAGTTTGGTAGTTATCTCGGCTGTTCAAGGCAATTGGCAGATCCCCTGGCAGATTAGTACGATTATAAGTGACATAAAATTTCTTTTCCAAAAATTAGTTACAGTTTCTATTAGGCATATTTTTAGAGAAGCTAATCAGGCTGCGGATTGGGCTGTGCGAGAGGGGCATCATTTCCTTCATAATCAGGAGATGCACCCGCCCATTCCTCAGACTCTTATGTGTATTATAGATGTGGACAAGCAGTTTGGTGAGACCCTGGGTAGAAGGGTTATCTAGCTTTGTTTTTTTGTACTTCTTACCCTTTAAAAAAAAAAAAAAAAAAAAAAAAAAAAAAAAACATTAAATTTTAAAAAAACAAGAAAATTGTGAACATCATGAGATCTAAAGTAGTACATTAATATAATACTTTCGGAAGCATCCATTTAAGCTATGAAATTTTGATGTCAACTTAGTTTGAAGAAAGAATCTACAGCCCCATTTTATATTGTTTAGAGTATCTTCTTATGTTAATGCAAGTGTATGTGCGCTAGAAAATTGATGAATTCTGTGACAAGCTGGGCTGAAGCATATGCTGCGGAGCAAATGAGGCTTGAACGTTAACCAAAAGTTTGATGCCACCACATCGATCTTGTCCAATTTTGGTGTGTTTACTGTTTAGCATGTACTTATCACCGATGCTTGACATATAATGGAAATCCCGGATATCCACGACTTTATGAGTATTTGGTTGAATTGTTCGAAACTTAAATTTAGTGTTGAAAAAATGATGATTGGGGAGAAAATTTGCTGCTATTGACTCACAGTTCTATTCCAATTTAAATCACGGACACGCAAAGGAAAAAGCTCAAATAAGTATTTGTCAACTTTTGCTTGAATTATAAAATTCTAGGTCTTCGTTTGTCGTCTTAGAATTAGGGCTTCAATATGAGATCGAGTTGATACACATATACTTGATATACGTAGAATGTTTTACATCAGTGTTGAATGATCTCACCTTATTAACTATATTTGGATTTTGATTAAAAAACCAGAAATAAAGAATTTAAAAAGGAGAAAATATTCTTAATATATGAAGATATACCGCATGTCCGCATACATATGTATGTGTAACATTTCTCAACGGAAATAAACAACATTGTACGTCTATATTGCAATTAAAGTTGGAGATACTATATACATCAAGTATATGTGTTGCCTTACTTACAAAAATTCACAATTCACAAGTGTCAAATTAAAAAGACAAGATTAAAATTAGTAAGACTTGGTAGATTTTTTTGGACTAACTTGAGAATGACCCTTCAAAATATGACGTGTAACTGATAACAACTATTTTGTATGCTTTCCTACTGACATCCTCTGATTTACATCGTAGTCGAATAATTATGAGGACCTTAATTCTTAATTAATTAAGCAGTAGTTGCGTCATAATAAGATCAACATATGGATAATTCATCAGTAAATTACTCTCAACAACTATAATTATAGATAAATAATGATATGTAATTAAGTACAAAAAGCTAGGTGACATCAATTTAATTGGATAATGTGGCTACTAAAGAGTCTCATATGAATGTCTGATTCTTCGAAGACATAGCTTTAATATATCCTACGTACGTCTGATCTTTATTTTTGTATGCGTGCGTGTGTCCATATTTTAGCATGCTAACTACCTCCACTAATTCATAGCGTACGATTTATATGTCATCCACAAGTTTATAGCTACGTTACCAATAATACCTTTACTAATGTTAAGTTATAGCATGGAAGTATGGGACTGATATATATGTATGTTTGTACAAGTGAAAAAAGAACAGGCGTAGTTATATTTGGTATGAGTGAAAATACTTTAATTCTTAAACAAGTGATTATGGGATTGATTATTTACTACTGCGAATAAAGCAAACAAAATAATATCGAGAGGGACAATTTGCCTATTAAATTGATTCATGTGGCATTCCGAAGGAGATTTATCAGACTACATACATACACCCACACGGTCGGTGTGGGATACACTTAATCAACGCCAATAAAACAAATGAAAAAAGGAAAAGACAATGCACTATAGAAAGTGACGAAACAATTATAAGGAACTAAAAAGAAACTATGTATGTATGTTTGTGAATTGCAGCTTGAGCTTTGTAAAAGATGATAGATGCTTGATCCGACTAAAGTTAGTTCCACAACTCTAAAGCATTCATGAAGATAACGTCAACTGGATCATCGATATGTAATTACCTCTTTCCTACTTGCGAATGGATCGAAGGGGCAAAAGCTAAGGTAATAATCATCCTATAAAGGATAGTACTTTATTTTTAAATTTTAGTTGCGCTCTTTACAACTTGAAAATGACGATGATAATTAACAAGTTTTATATAGTCGATCAAGTTTTATATGTTCCACATTGTATTTAGTATAAATGTGGTGTTAACTAAGTCACGTGTACTCGAATCATTTTCCAAATAGTCAGATCCGGTCATCTATTCATGAGCTCAAATATATTCAAAATGGATCAAATAGTTGCAATTGAGGGTGTTGTTAAGTCATGTTCTGTCCATCGATCAACTTTAAAAACAACGATTTCAGCTTAGATCCAATGACGACCTCAATGTAGTGAAAGAACAGATCACATATGTTTTTGCTTTTGTTACATAACACATTCGATCTTTTTAATTGTGCATAAAATTGACTTAGAATCGACAAATCAAAATCACGAAAACATCCTTGAGAGTATATTAAGAAGACATGCATGCGCTCTAATCGCACGTATAACTAGTTTAATTGCCTTTTACCAATTTATAAAAGTTGATCATGATTTACAACCAACTTCTTATTAACGGCTCTATTGTTGCCATTGCCATGGCAAGACATAGCTTCTCGTTTAGCTTTTGTCACATTCCTCAATTTTGTTAATAAATCGTTCAATCACGTCGATCTCATCTAGGGCTCCACATGAAGCGAGTTTCGTCATGCACTGACTATATATTGTCATAATATCATGCATGCATGCCTTTTGCGAATGCAATTGATATATTTTCGATTTCGAATTGTTCGAAAAAAAAAAAAATAGAAGTTGATATTGTTTAGAAAATATACTATGACTCGAGATTAGTTTCAACATATGCCTTTTCGAAAAAGACGGATGTTTAAAGCATACACCCTCCTACCCACTAAGATCTCCCCCTTTCGTTTGAGTTTTTGATTAGCTATGTTCGGAGCTACTTCTAGACCAAATGAAAGCCCTATTTACCTTAAAATTAAGTGGAGTTGATAGAATGCAATGCAGAATAGAATATGTACTAATTTTTACAACAAGTTAACGATTTATTTGGTCTAAAAGTAACTCCAAACATACCTACTCAAAACTGTTTTCCAAAGGGGGAAATCATTATGGGTAGGAGGGACTTATTAACTTAGGTTATAGGGGCGAATCAACGAGGGATGCTTGGGGTATGTGCTACATACATACTGGTAAATGCGTGATAATTGGTATGCTTGGAGGACTTATAGATTGAATAAGATCTTTCTAATTTTACGAAGTTACATTCACCCTTATACGGTAGTTGTTGTAACTTGTAAGCAAAAGGTAACTATAGTAACCGTACTAGTGTTTGGTATAGCAGGGCCTAGTTGACAACTAATTTTGAAAAAATAAAGAAGTTTAATGGTCAAAGTTAGCTAGAATAGCTTGACCAGGAATAGAAGCAGTAGAACCGAAGCCACAATGCATGATATCTAGAAGAGAATATGTGAGGCCTTTAATTTATTCCGTGGTCAAATTGAACCACCTCATTATTACGAAGCGTGATTAATAATTGGAGAGTGGAGCCAAATAAACAAATTAAACTTCTCTAGTACGGATTAATCAATTAGCTTTCTTCTAGAATGGAACTAAAGCTCATCGATCAATTGCATTTTTAAACTTGGGACGATCTCACTGGCTAATTAATTGGTTTGGATTTCTAAACTATGCTTGCCATTTGGTTATATGTGAGAATTCGGAATTCTTTTGTTCACATTTTCTTTAAATTACCAATGACACTTTTATAATTATTTAGTACTTCTTACACGTGTTTATACTCAACGCACGTCATTTGGTTATATGCTAGCACTTCTTACACGTGTTTATACTCAACGCACATCAATTCTCTTAATCTCTTATTGGGTATGATTTATTTTCTGGGTAGTTATAATACCTACTACAGTAATAATGTTGATGGTCGATAACTCGATATGCATGCAATGAAAGATTAATATCTTTTTAAGTGAATGCAAGTTTTGATTACTGAACTATGGTTGCAATTGCATTTCTCCAAGTAAACACACTGCACACAATGTGTTACTATATTTGTAGGAGTGACCGGGTAATAAAGGAAAAACGCGTTAGTTTCTTTGGAATCTTTCCTGTGCGGACTAGAGGTTAGAACTGGACAAAATTAAGGAAACAAATTCAAGATATTCCATTTTCGAGTTCTTAGAATTTTCGATAATATTTCTGTCCATTTGTCTCCTTTTCTCCTGGAATTTGTCCTTTTGCTCTTCTGATCTTTTTAATTCGATCGTATGATTTGGGGAACTATCTTATGTTATGCATGAGCTAGGAAATTCGCATGTAAGATGTGACACACACCTTAAGGAGCAAGAACGAAAGCCAATTCAATTAAGTAAAGCGAATTTAATTGGTTATTACTCCGTACTTAATTAACGATTTTGTTGTGTAATAATAATGCTACTTTGACTGTTGTATGAAAGCTTATACAGTATAATAAGTGTCTATTTACTTATTACAATTCCAATTTCGTAAGCATCACTATTAGAGGTCCACACTCAATCTGTAAATACGTAACGGCTTATATCAAAAATTTGATTTCTTTTGTTGATGAGTTTATTTTAGAAAATAGACGACCGTTGAATTTAAAGAAAATGTTGATTTTCGACTAGAGTCTCTCTATTTGAGATGTATCGCCCCTTTTGAGACTCGTTAACATCCAAACAGTAAAAAACTACGGAGTATTATTTTTAAGTAAGCTGCTGTTTTAAGAGAATTACAACCATATGACATTGCGAGCCCCATCAGCCTTAAAAAATAGTCATATGCATTTTTGGTGTCAACGTACATTATTTATGTTCGGAAACAAGTGATTGAACAAGACTGCAATATAATGGTTCATCAATGTCCATGTCTTTCTTGATGAACTTACTCAAGAAAAAGAGACCTTAACCTAGCAAATTGTAACACGAATGCCACAAATCATATCATCCGCCTCTCCACATTAATTGATGCTGTACCATAATTGTATAAGAGCCTGATTATGTTGGTAACATGGTACTAGATCAAAATCTTGATAAGAACACGTCACTTGTTAATTTATTTGAACAAATTAAAGTAATTTACGTACTATAAACTCTAAGATCTTATAATTGTAGTACGAACAACATTTTTCATTCAGTGAAGATCATTTCATTTTTGTTTAGTAAGGCAAATACTTTAATTTTGAACCGCTAACCGGTAGAATCTTGATCATAACAACTCAATTAATTGCTAACATGATCAGTGCTTAACATCCACACTGATTTCATCCCATTCTTCTTTTTATCTAATTATTCATCTAATCATATTAGCTAGTATAAGATAAGATATACCATATATAACTTACTTCCCCACTTACACGGAACCTATGTAGAACTTTGGTCAAATTTAGAACGACCGAGAATAGCGAAATAATTGGTTATGATAATATGGAGGGAGTAATAAAGCTCACAACTGAATAGCATCCCGTTATAAGACTCATAATTACCCAACCAACGCCAGAAGATAAGGTCATGCACAATTAGGGCAAAATTAATTGATTTGATATTGACAATGTTATAGAATGTAGTCTGAATTAAAAAAATTAGAAACTCAATGAAAAACAACTATCTAAACGGTACGCTAGCAGGTCAGGTGTGTGGTTAGTTATAACACTTCAGCTGGCAGCTAATTGAATTTGCTACTTCGGTCTATGTCAAGTTTGTGAAAAATGAGAGGGAAAAAGTTTTTATTTTTCCGATCACGATTAATCGAAAACATGGTGTCATTAGCCAATCACACACGCATAAGTTAATTAAGTGACAAAACATGTATAGTGTTGGGGAGAAATATATAATGTACCAAAAACCAATTACATATTAGTATATCAGAATAATTCCATGAGAGACTTAGCTTGACGTAAGTTCTAGATTATTGTGATTTGTTTATGATCATACTCCATATCTTCGTATAAGAAATGGTAGGTTATGTGAGTATGTGACACTTGTATGATTCTAGTTCTAGCATGATAACCGTAGCTAGTAAACCACAATTCGACGTTTGCAGTTAGGTCACCGGAATTCTATACGAATAATTTCTCCAGCAAAGCTGGCGTCAAATTCATAGTTTTTTCACATGCTTCGTCAAAGCCGTTGGATACTCTGATTTCCTTCATATCATTAAAAAAAACCATGCCAGAGCACTGGTGCATAAATCAAGCAATTTACATAATAATTTTTCTATATAATCAAATATCAAGTGCTTTTGTACATTATAAACAAATGTAAAAAAAATCCGTTCTTTAGATTTTTTTATTATGTGCTTCAATGACATATGTTAAAAGATTATATCATGCACCTTAATACCTTATACATGTTCGCAATCATTAAATTGAGTGGTCAAAATATGTAATAACTCAACATATAGTTGTACTGTGCTGAATTGATTATACGGAGTATTGTGTAAAAATCAGTTTTTACCTCTTAACTAAATCGCCGCTAGCCTAATTTGCTAGCTACTAGCTGCCGCCTACTAGGCAAAAAATATATGTATACTCCGAATATTGTTTGTTGTTATTTTAGAATATGCATTGGCTCCGAGCCTTAAAGTTAAAATTATTAATAAGGTTTCTACCCGTTATACTTTTGAAAATCCGCCCACATATATATGTATTGGAAATGGCGGGTGGTGAGATCACGCAAAAAGATTGGAACCGTACAGGCCCTAGTAAGCTTATTACTACAATCTACACAGGCAAGCTAAGAAAACTCCAGTTGTACTCAAGCCTAATTAGATCCTAGAACTGATTCTACACAAATGCACCATCAAGGCATCAACCCAATCGTTACGCTTCTCTTTGCTTTTTATTTATTGTTTTTTTTTTCTTTTTATGAGGATTTTGTTTATTGTTTACTCCAACTTTTTTCTTTATTAATTTGAATGAATTGTTCTTTACATTTAAACCATTTTCGTCTATTTTATTTGAATACTGATGATTGGTTTCATTTGGGGCCGGGGCTGTACTGTGTAGTTCCATTAGAATAAAAGTCTTTCGATGTATATTTGTTTTGGTGGTCATTAACGAACGTAAATGCACAATACATATGCTTTACCATCCTCTATATTACTAGCTTAGTTTTGAATATCAACAGATCGATGCTCTTTTTTCTTAGTGCCATTTTGGTCTTGAATTATCGATGAGTTCAGTTTGTTAAGTCGTTTTTCAAAGGATCATCATTATCAATATCGGTCCATCACAAGTCTATTTATCATGACATAAGATTGTAATATGGTCATTAAAAAACTTCCTGGTCGAATTGATTCTCATGTATAGCTTAGCTTGACAAACGATCGTTAACCATTCCTAAGATTGTGGGGGTAACAAATTATTAGTGATACGTAATACCTTGCATGAATTTGGCGTAGTTTAATTTCCTTATCCATATACATACTAGTATATATTTTTTTAACATTTTGATTAAAGGTTATTCTATTCTATTCTACTTCTTTTTTATATAAAATATAATGATAGTTAATTCTGTATAAATTAATTTGCTATAGAAAAGTGAGGTTTTAAAAATTATTTGTGACAATAGTCAATGATTAAAGAGTTTAAATAATCATCCCACATTGAAGAAACATAAGATTTTAGAGAAGTTAAATTGGTGAGTTACTCCTCTTTTCACCAATTTATTTTAGGATGAAATTAAAATCTACCGGACCTGTGAGCCGATCTTCTCCTCTTCTACGATTTTGAGCCACGATGATTTTGACTTTACCCTTTCTATTCCGTTGAATTTGTTTATGTTGATTTATTTATATCAGAGTCAGTACAATAATCTCATATGAATAGGACATTAGAGTAATTTCTCCAACTTCTTGTGAAACCTTAGCTATATGAAACACGGAGTTACTTATCAATATCCTTTTTTTAAGGGGATATATATCATTATCTTAGTCAAATGCGTAATCTTTATTTTGGATACAAGAATACTTAGCTTCAACATGATAATAGGATTAATTATTGTTTGATTGATGTTTTGGGTTAGCTGCCCTAGATTAGATGGTCATGGCACTGACACAAATATTCTAGGTGGGTTTGTTAATTTACTTAATTGTACTGTGAGGGACACAAGTGGCTTATATGACAAATAGAGAGTAAATTATTGACTCAAAACAAAAACCAAAATACAAAATAAAGAGAGTAAATTAGTACTAATTAATAATAATTTGATATTTGTTGATCATAAGTTGCGCCGTCATGGCGGGCACTTGTCCAGTAAAACGGGTGAGATTGGGTCAATGCTTTAAAATGGTGCTATATGTTCTGTGATTACTTCCTTACGTAATCACTTGCGTTTTTGCTTGAGTGATGGCTCCTATTTTTTTATTTCGTTATTACATAGACAAGTAAGTCATGCGATAGAATAAAAGGATACAAGTGTACCATGTTAGAAAATGATCAGATCGGTGAATTTTTAACCGCTAGCCAAACCTTGTTCTCCTTATATAAGTTTTTCATTGCTTTTCGAAATGTATTTTGAAAAGAATAAAAAAGTCTAATTCACTTCATCACACTATCTGCTTGCCTAGTGATTAAATTTACAACACGTTACTGTCATACTAAAGTAAATTAAACAAAAGTCGAGTATCTATAACTTTGAGTCTTTGAGTGTTCTACTAATTTAAATGGTCAAGTTCTTACTAGAACTTTATGACAATTCAATTTTACAAGAGAATTTTTGTTTATAATATAGGATCGGATTTGATTTGATTTTCAAGCCAAGGAAAACATGTTAAATCCAAGTCTCATAATGACAACCTATATAATTAAATTTAAATGGTCAAACATTCAATTAGAATCAATATACAATTTCTAATGGAAGTTTCGATGCTAACACATATCGAAATCGAGTTGTATAATCCTTATGAGTATCGGTTGTATACCCATATTAAACAAGCTAAGCTAAGGTTAACATGTTTATTATATAGTATGAATCAAACCACACCAAGATGCATTTGTGGATAGCAAAATTGTATAAGTGGATGTCTTGAATGAAAAGGAATTTCATATTGAAAGGTCATATGACATCCATACATTCTAGTAGTATTATGCAACATGATATCGGTATAAATCGAATACAAAGACTATTAAAAATAGATAGGACAAAATTATCATACAAATCACCAATGTTAAAAGATAACCCTAATTAAATATTAACACCTAATATATATTAACCCAATAACTTTTAGGTAGAGTTCACTATGATCAATGAAACAAAGGCAATGAAGTACTTTCTAGATACATTGATCACATTGGCCATAAATGCATACTGTATATCATATGATAATTTTCACTCACAAGATTAATATATATAGCAAATCAAAGCATTATTGTACTTAGTAAATTAAAAATCACACATTTGGCATACTTGTTATAAGAATATACTATAAATGGTAAATTATAATCAACACTTTGTTGGCTACCAAACCCGAAATAGAAATATTGTAGACTTAACCTAGCTTCTTCCATCATTCTCATCAATGTAATAAATGCATTAAAACATAGTTTCTCCTTTCATAAAAGAAAAAAACATATCTAATTAAAAAAAATTAATGTAAATAACATTTTGTATGCTTTTGTTTATCCAACTTTAGAGAAAAGAGAAAAAAAAAATACAAAAATGGAAAGACATTTTGGGGAGAGAAAAGAGGAAAAGGTAAAAGTGAAAAGCATACCACCCTGGAAACAACGAGACTAACAACACGAGCGGTTTAATACATTCATTGTGAGTTCGTTAATAATTCTGCTTCTTTCGCTCCTAATAATCAATGTTCAAATTTTAGGTTTTCATCATTGTTCATCAAATCATATTTTTCTAATTAATATCAACAATGCCCACATTTTAATTGCATTTACAAAATACTTATAGGAAACCAAAACTTTTTTTGAATTATTCCAATTACTCTTTCTTCAATTTATCTCAAAGCTTTATTCTCTCTTTTCCCTCCCTCCCTTTTTTTTTTCCCTCCTTCAAACTTCAAAGCTCCCATATATATTTCCCTTTTGTGGGGTTGTTGATGGTAGTTGGGGATTTCAATATTTTATTACACCCATTTTTATTCATACATTATTTGTCTTTTCTTGTGTGTTTTTCTATCTTGAAATATAAAGATTAAACCATTAAAAATTAAAGCTAATAATTAGACATCAAATTCTGTCTAATTAATTTTTATGTTTTTTTGGCAAATGCGTGTAAAGAAAGTTCCCAAAAGTGAACAAAGTCAAACATGGAGGGGATGATCTAAAAAGTCTTCATTCAAAGCTCTTTTGTTTGAAGAAGAAGAAGAATAAATTTTTTTGTAGAAAAATAAAGAAATTTCAAATACTCTGAAATTTCCTCCTCTTTCCTCTCTTTTTCTCTCCCTCTCTATTATATCACCCTCACCTCAATGTGGCACATCCTCATTTTCATTTTCTTCTTCAATCACTAACATTTTTTTCATATCTTTATTTCATTTTTATATTTATTTTTTGTTACAAAGATTGAAACTTTAGCTTCTGGGTACTCCTATTTTTGGTAAAAGATTGCAGCTTCCTCCACAAGTTTTGAGCTTTATGTTTTTTGGTGATTTGGGTAACTTATATCCACCAGAATACAGCTAGAATTTACCATATTAATCACTATTACCATAATTTCCAAGTTGAAGTTAAGCTTGTTTATTCATATTTTTTTTGGGGTTTTGAGCTCCAAAAGTCAGGAATTTATTGGGTTTTGTTGTTGTAAATTGGTGGGTTTTTATTACATATTAATTCCAAGTAAATAAATACACCAAAAAACACTTGCATTTTTCTGGGAAGTTGTGGACTTTTTTTGAGTGGAACTTGTTGGAAGAAATTGTTGTGTTTTGTTGGATTTGTGAATAAATTGGTGTTTTTTTTTTGGGAGCTAATTTAAGATTTAGGAGAATAAATAAATAAAAAGAATGGCAAATGGGAGAAGGAGGAAGAAGTTGAGGTTCAGCAAGATCTATTCATTTCACTGTGGTAAAGCTTCATTTGAAGAAGAAGAACATTCACAGATTGGTGGGCCTGGGTTTTCAAGGGTAGTTTTCAGTAATGAGCCTGAAAGTAGCTTTGAATCTTCTTCTATAAGATACTATCCAGATAATTATGTTAGTACCACAAAATATACACTTGCCACTTTTGTTCCTAAATCATTGTTTGAGCAGTTTAGAAGGGTTGCCAACTTCTATTTCCTTGTTACTGGTATCTTGGCATTCACTCCTCTTGCTCCTTATACCGCGGTGAGCGCTGTTGTTCCTCTTATTTTTGTGATTGGGGTTAGTATGTTGAAGGAGGCTATCGAAGATTGGCGCCGAAAACAGCAGGTTTGTCATCCTTGTTGTCTGTTTTTATTGTTCAATGTTGTTGGGATTTTTCCATTTTTTTGGTTTATGAATATTTTTGTTGGATCACATTATGTGGGAATGCATATTAGGATATATGATGTTGATTGTGATTGTATTGTGATGTTATTGTTAGTGTAGATTGGTTGGAATTGGTGATTGTTTTAGTATGATTGTTTAAAGTTTAAGATTGGAGAAATGGGATTTTATCTGCTCAGATTGTGATATTTGGCGTGATGAACAATTTTCCAGGATATTGAGGTGAACAACAGGAAAGTGAAAGTGCATAGAGGAAATGGGGTGTTTGAGGTGTCTGAGTGGAGGTATCTGAAAGTAGGGGATGTAGTCAAGGTTGAGAAAGACGAGTTCTTTCCAGCCGATATCCTTTTGCTTGCGTCTAGTTATGAGGACGCGGTGTGCTATGTTGAGACTATGAATCTTGATGGAGAGACGAATTTGAAGTTGAAGCAAGCTTTGGAAGTGACTTCGTCGTTGCTTGATGACTCTAGCTTGGATAGTTTTCGTGCTACCATAAGATGTGAAGACCCTAATGCCAGTTTGTATACTTTTGTTGGGAGTATGGATTATGAGGGGCAGCAGTATCCACTCAGCCCCCAACAACTTTTGCTGAGGGACTCGAAACTCAGGAATACAGATTACGTGTATGGTACTGTGGTTTTCACTGGTTTTGACACGAAGGTTATGCAGAATTATACTGATCCACCTTCTAAGCGCAGCAGAGTGGAGAAGAAGATGGATAGGATCATCTACTTTTTGTTTGCCGTGCTGT
>JBBYHQ010000007.1:1472313-1488822 GCA_038382645.1 Spergularia azorica | reverse complement strand
GTCATACCCATGTCCGAGTGTCGGGTGTCCGACACGGGTACGTGAGGTAATATGAAGAGTCCGGGTAACAGAGGTTGCCCCACCTCTACCCACCTTTTATTGGTTTCGTGGGTATTTTCTATTTCTCTCTCCTCTCCCCCACATTTACCCCACCGTATATTGGTTTTTGTTCCAAAAGCAAAGTCCAACATCCCATTGGAACGGAGGGAGTAGGTATATACTCGAACCTGAGTTGTGGTAATTCTTTGGGAGCTTCTATATGAGCCCTTTGGAAAAAACGATTACAGACAACAATAAAATTCTATTGCTATAGCCACTGGAACTTGACATTTTTATTCACAAAGATAAGATGAGATGCCATGCAGACACAACAACTATACTTTACCAGGACAGTAATATATAAATCCAATGATACTGAATAATCTGCCAATAATTGAGAAATGCGCTAACATGGCAAAGGGTATACCTTCAGCGATATCATGAACAATTGCTATCTTGATGCATCTGTTAAAATACGGAAGAAGAACATTTCATCAGCATCACAAAGGCCTATCTTTTTTAAAAACAAACAAGTTGCAGGTAACTAAATCCCACCTCTCTCTGTTGACACCTGGAATATCGCCAGCAATCAGGCTCATCAATGACATTCTATACATGTGATCGGCAATAGATTCCGGGCCCTTTATCCCTTGATTAATCCATCCCTTCCTTTTAGTGGTCTGTATAAAAATGTGGAATGATTACAGGCACAACACTGTGGGGTTTGAACCCACTAAATAAGAACACAGAGATATGGATTAGGAAAATGGGCTGTCCCTATAGTGCATCAGCAATGCGTTGAATTACATCACAGATATGACCTGATCCTGATCCAGATATTATAGGAACACCCACCAAACGCAAAGGATTATTCTGTGCACTCAAATTGTGGAAAGTAATGTGCAACTCCTACATCTACTTTGTAATAGGGAAGTAAAGAGGAAAGGAAAGAGAAGAAGGAGAGGGGCGGAAAAGTGTGGGCTCCCATTTCCTGCCAGATATCTCCAACTTTGCAGTCATTTCGTCGCTCACTGAGCGAAGGAAATGGACTAATAAAATCCGCCAATTTTCTAAATTTCCCTCTCAACACGATATATAAAGTCCAAACAACAGGAAATGGATTCACATTCTGCCATCCACCAGTCCTTTTCCTTTCCAAATATATTAGCCCAAACAAGCTATAAGGCCAAAAAACCAGGCAACAAGCACAGTGACGAAGAACTCTTAACAGAAACCATTGCCATTATGGCCCAAAGCATAGATCAGCTCATCAGCATAGTATATTTCTTCTCTTGAAACAAATGCACACATTTCCAAAACTTCCTATTTCTTCTCTGTGTTCAAGTGAGACTATACTCCTCAATTCCAACATTACGAATTCCCATCACAAGGACAATAGAATTACTATGAACATAGGCGATTGGCTTAGTTGCTGATCCAAAGCAATATGGAAACTCAATTACACTCCGCAGTGTCCAACATCGAAGCTTCCCAACACATGAAACATCGTATATAAGCAACTAATGCATTTCAAATTGCCCCGAAAGTCCATATACTCCGTATACTTTTCAATGAATCAATCCCAGTAATATAACTCCTGAGCACACGAACACCAAGGAGACCACCAATATAACAAACCCATGTAGGTGATCAATGATTCAGGCAATCATCCATATACTTCGCCAACAATTCCTTAGCACCTTCAGGTTAAAGGATCATAATCATTTACTCTCCCCCCGACATCATAGTTCCCCACTTCCCTAATCGACAAACATGGTATAGACAAGAAAGGTGAACCATCAATATGAATGACTTTTCAAACCTGCTCTTAGATTTCAATTACATTCCCAACTGCAACAACTCATTTACTACCCCAGCACACGATCAACTCGAAAAGTCGAAACCAATGAAAGAGGCAACATACAAACCCAAATTTCCGGTAGACATACACTATTCCGCCAGAACCAACAATTCACACCTCTCGAACATACAACCAGTACATACTACAACAACCCAAATGTATGAAAGATACGATCTTTACCATACAAACACAACAATCATAGTGTGTAGTGTATACTACACGACTTATTATAATCTTCCAAAACCAATAACTCCCACTTCTTCAACATACAACCTAGTACATACTAAAACAACCCAAAAGAAAAAAAAATGAACTAAATGTATGAAAGATATGATCTTTACCATACAAACATAACAATCATAACGTCTATTACAAGAATCATCATAATCTACCAAAACCCATGATTATTCTCAGCTAAAATCAACAACCCAAAAATCCCAACAACCAACAAAGCTTCTAGTTTACACAACATGCATAAAGATGAAACATACAAGAAAATAAGAGAACTTCATACCTTAAGACGATGACAAAGAGTGAGGAAATCAATGGCGGATGATGATGATGATGATGAAGATTGATCAGAAGACATAGGAGAAGAAGGAGAAGACCCAGTTGAGAGTGTGGTAAAGTAGGGATTTTGGCAGTAAATTGACAAGTTCTTTGTTGTTAACGGCGGTGAAAAAATGAAGGAGAATGAGGGAGGTGTCGTCAATGGGTAAAAATGGCGGCGATTGTGGAGAGAGCGATGAGGAGTGATTACCGACGATTTCAGTGTTGCTGCTGCTGCGGACATCTTTGTTTTTTGGTCGCTAAAGTTTTTCTAATGGAAAAGTAGAGGAAGCACACACACCTTGCACACCTTTTTGCTGAGTTTTGGCTTAGTTTGGGGACAAATTTTGGTAAAAGTGGAGACTGTGGAGAGGCCCCTGCGATTCTTTGGCTGATTTCACTTGTGGTGTGGTTGTTATTTGATTCCATTTTGGTTCGATTTGATTCGGTTCGGTTTCATAAGTCGACTTTAACAATTTCGGTTTGATCTACTAACTTTAATTCAGATAGTCTCTTATAGTTCGTTCTTATGTCATTGACTTGTGACAAATTCTTTTTTTTGGGTCATTGGATGAAGTTGGTCCAAGTTTGATTGTTGTAATTCTAGACCATGTATTGATGTAGAGGTATATCCTGGTTTTGTTCCTACTATATGTCCCTGTGAACTTTGACTCTCAGCAAATTCATTTTAAGCGGTATTATTCACTTAACTACATTGGCATTCAAGTATATGATTACTAGACTACGTGTTAATGGATGCTAGTATTGGATTTGGATAGGTTGAATCAAGTTAGTAGAACAATTCTTGATGTAAAGCTAGCAATACAATGTGTGTAGTCGCCTATACATACTATTATAATAGGTTGAAATTACGGGCGAATCTAGCCACATAAATTTAGGGTAGCCCTTTTAATACAAGTTAATTTTAAAAAAAGAAGTTCCTATTAGACAATATTTAGTCGTTTTGGGGGAAGTTGGGGTACGGTAACCGGTACACTCAACGCTACCCCCCCGAAATTCGCCTCGTACCGAGATGACAAAATCTATATCTTTTGCAAACTTGTAATCCTAATCAAATTAACTTTTCTCACTTCATAACTTACACTTTCAAATTTTTTTTAGCAAATAAAAACTCAGAATGAAGATTATTTCTTGAAGAAAAAATTGGGCTAAACTTTCATTTTGTCGAATTCTCACATTAAAAAAATATACACCGTGGGAATGTGGGATATAAATTAGACGGATGAGATGATCTCACAATTCTCAAACTCGTTAATAACTCTCCAAACCCAACATAAACCCACTCCCTCCTTTCTCTCTCCTCCCCAAACATAAACTGAAGAACACACCAAAGCTGCTCCGCCGAACTAAACTTCACTAAAAACTCCCACTAATTACGGGTTACCCTTCTCAAATTCAACTCTAATTCTTATTTAAATTCATCATTTATGTCAAATATCTCATCTTTTTTTGGTTTATTATTATGCAGAAAAAATAATGTCAAAAGATACAAATCAAGGTTGCAGAATAACATGGCAAGGTTGCAATGTCTTGCTTGACATTAACGATGGTGAACGCCTTGTTTTTGCCCGTCTTTCTGCTAATGCGTATGTTTTACTCTTTAATTTTCATGGTTTTTTATTATTAATTATTTATGAAGAATGGGGTTTTAGTGTATGAATTTGTATGAAATTTGGATTTATAGGACATTGAAGGTTGGGAAGAAGGATTGTTCTTTGCAACCCGTTATTGGTTGTCCATTTGGGTCTTTGTTTCGTGTCGAAACGGGCAAGGATGGCATGTATTTATCTCGCGTTCTCCCCACTGATGATCAATGTATGTTCTTCATTATATGTTTGCTTGGTTGTGTAAAGCTTTTTTTAAAGTTGATTATGAAGTTATGCTGTATGTGAAGTTGCGCAAATGCGATTAATAAGACCGTCTTACCATTAGTTTGTAGTGAGAGTATGATTTTTGTGCTTACATTTGGTGGGAAGTGTGGCAATGGGAGTAGGGTAATGCTTCACCACCAATTACAATAATGATGGGGGTCCTAGAAATAAGGGGTCGTGAAGGTTATCGTTGTCAATGGTGCCATGACGATTTAATGTTACATGCCTAAGGTACTTGTATGAGTTTAAAGAATATTATGCTAAGGTTTGCAAGCTATGATGTTATTGGAAATCCGAGAATTCATCCATGTGCTGGTCAGTAGCTGTCGCATTTAAGTTTTAAAGTAACATGGTTTGATCATTAGTAATGATATGTGGTCTCGCTGGAGTCTTATTCATGAAGGTTGCATCTTTCATGAGATTTGTGTTCAACTCTTTAGTAGTTGCAACTGTTACGGTTTTAAGCAAATTTATGTTCAACCCACTGAAGTATTTCCTTGTTTTGTGCACTTAGCTAATAGTGTACAGGAGGAAGAAAACGTGACTAGTGAGGAATTGAGGGATAATAGAGCATTAGTTGATAACAACACCGCTCAAACTCTAACTGGCGAAGATATAGAGGAAATGCGAAGGTAAGGCAGTTTCAATTTAGTTTAGTAAAATTGTTAAGACAGTTCATTTCTGCTTCTCTTTCTTGTGTTTGATTATGCCCTTTTCTGTTTAGTATGCTCAGATATCGTAAGTATGCTTTCATTAGATTCCTCAGGGCTGTTAAACCTTTTTAACATTGGGTCTATTTTTTTTGTTTGTTTGTGACGGGACTTTGGGCCTTGTTGAATATGTTGAGGGCTATACTGATATCTAGATAGTGGTAGGCTGACAGTGAGCTTGAACTTACATAAGATTGGTAAATAATGATTACAGATCTGTTGGTCGAAGACTAAAGTACAATGCTAGAAGCCTAGAGCCAGAATCTTCATAACAGCTGCTATATATCTTAGGAAGAACTTCACTGTGAGAACACGGCAGGAATCTATTTTCTTAGACTAATGAAAGTTCGTTGTTCTGTCACCTGATGTCCGTTTCTTCAATCTTTATTTCTTAGTTTTCTCCTTTCATTCACTTTGGTGTATATTGCTATGCTATAAGTAAGCAAGTAACTACACCAAATTAAGCATCTGTTCCCATTTTTGTCTCTTAGCTATCTAATAATTCAATAGGAGGGCTCTTCTCCTGAATGCTGTGGGGACTTCTTGTTCATGGCTTTCAATTTGAAGCTTTGGAACAGCCAATTTTGCTATGAAATTTTTTATTGTTATATTGAGTGTATATATGGCATAGGACATAGGTTCCCTGGAGGCATTCCACGAAGCATGATTTTGTTATATTGATTGAACATCTTATTTGCTGCAGTCAAGGTGCAACTGGTGACCAAATAGTTGAGGCTTTGATTGCTAATAGTGCAACATTCGAGAAGAAGACATCTTTTTCGCAGGTTTCCACATGTGTCATCTCTTTAACATCATCTCTTTAACAAATGCCCTTACAAACCTAGGAAGTAGTAATACATCTAACTATGTGGTCATTGTAGGAGAAGTATAGGCTCCGCAAGCAAAAGAAATATGCTCCAAAGGTACTTGTGAGGCGCCCTTTTGTTCGAAGGTAGGAAGTCAAAGTTCTTTTTTCGTGTCTTTTTTAGCACAAGGTGCTTGTTGATCTCATGGTTTCCATGTTCTGACTGCTCTGGTTTCATGTCTTCAGCATATGTGATTTCTACTTCAGGAAGAATCCTGCAAAAACCGGGTAATGTCCAAAACTCATGATGCTTGCTATAGCTTTAGATACATTGGTGGTTGCTATAGATCATATATGTGTCATTTTTATTTGACTTCTCTACCACTGATGATCAAGCTAACATCTGTCCTTGGCCATATTTAGCATATATATTCCCACTTTTCAGCTGATTGAGTTTTTGTCTCCAATGTGTGTAAGAAGCTTTGGTTAACAGATTGGGAATATTTTTTCTTAAAAACCATTTTCACCAGCCATATTCATAGTTTATCACTTGCATTAGTGGACTAAACTTTGATGGGTTACAGTCTGGTTTTTATTTTGAAGTTTCAAGTCAGGACGAGAGGCTATTAGACGCTGAAGACATGTCCTTTAAATAAAATAAAGTAAAATAAAGATCTTGCTTATTAGCAGAAATTTTCGAATAGCTATGTTATTAAAACAGCACTGAATTGTTTGTATCGTTTGCATGATGTTGGCAATTTAATCCTAATAAGTTCTTGGAGCTGCGAGGTTTGATGAGTTCTAAAAAGGGTTTCATTTTTGTTTGAAATAAGAAAAGTTGGAGGTGTTAGATAGAAAAGTTATTGAGGTGGTGGACCTAGGTTAGAAATTAGCATCCTTATTGATATCTCTTTTCCTTCAGATAGAGAGATATGTTGACGGTGGTAGAAAAGCTGTGAGGCTAGGGGGTAAACATACTTGAGTCATGAGAAGTTGAAAGATAATAGTGAAGTCCCAGAACAACGAAATCATGCCAGATTTGCATTACTGTGAAGCTCGAACCCAGAAAACCTTCTAAAACTTACACTCCAAGTCTCCACTGCATTTATAGTCAAAAAGTTCTGTTAATAATAAACATAGCAAGGGGTGTGGCACCCTCTGGCCTTCCACGTGGCACGTGGGTCTACCCCTGTCAGTGTTTGGTTTTTCAATTGGGCAGCAATACCCCCTGAGAGACTAAATTTTATAACAGTCTTTATTTCTTTGTCATAAAATCGAATATGACATTAGTTTGGTCTTGATTTTTTTCAAATAATTGTCACTTGTTCTCTGGTATTCAGAACTATTTGTTATTGCTTAGGCTTCTGTCTGCTATTTTATCTTATATGATTGTTTTCTACTGTGTGGTAATGCAATGTAGAGTCAAAGTGTTAAGTTCTTTAACCTACTGTTTCTATATGACAGTTCCTTGCGATCCGATTCTTTATCCGTGCTACTTTCAATGGCCAACATTACAGCACACTCAGATGTCCTGGTTGTGGATATGGTTAGTGGGCTTGTTACTGGTGCTGTGTCAGAACGCTTGGGAGGTAATTTTCAGAATTTTGTGGTTCATTTGGCACACTTCTTATTGTCATTGGACATTTGGATGCGTCTTTCTGCATCCCATCTGTGTTTCTCACTTTCTCCACTCTCCTCAACTTTTTTTTTTTCCCCGTCAAAAAAAAAAAAAAAAATTAGCATCCTTAATCTAAACAAGGACCTTTGCCTTTCATTTTGTACAGGTACAGGACATGTTTGCAATATGCTCTTGGACCCTAAAGAACATGCTATGGATATAGTAAAGATGTTCAATTTCAATGATGACATATGCAAACGGTACTTCTAATTATTCTTCCGCGGCCCTGTTTTCTTAAACATCTGTGGCCTTACCATTGGAATGGTTTTCTACTTCACATGCGTATAAAACCAAGCTTAGTTTCTTAATGAAGACTTTTATCGAGGCAATCTAAAGTCTGTAGGTAGAAGGGTGTTTTTTTTTTCTGTGCTTATAGGCTGTCATAGAAAAGAAAGACGTCTCTTGCCTAAAACCTTTTAATCATTGTTTATGTCTTAGTATTGCATTCTTAAAACTCTTAAGGCTTGTAGCCGGAGCATATTTTGTACCTATTTACTGTCTTCATATTTTAAGAACTTTGAAAGTATTCGTTCTCATACAGGATTCTTCGATGTTCTTTCAATGACTTGGGCCCTGCTCAAAATGGCAGTTCTGAACAAGTTCAAGGACAGGTAAATTCTGCATCTACAATTAGAGGGTTATTAGTTTTTGTTCAGCTGCTCAACATCATTCTTACTGGAACTTTAAACATATAGGTGAGTAATTCAGAAAACCAGCTAGATACCATGGAGGAAGATGTTCCTCTGGAGGAAAAAGGGAAATCATTAGACATTTCGAGCAGAAAGACTACAAATGAAACCAAAGCAGTCAAATCGATACAACCAGGAGAGAAAGCGTCAGTGGAGCTTATCACCTCCTGGAAAGAAAAGGGTTTTCCAAGGTACTAATGTGCTAGTTCTGTTATATTAATTGAATTGCTTTCGATTATTTACATCTATGTCTTTGAGACCATGCAGCCTCATAATTGCGGCGCCAGAGCTTGATGATGTATGGAGTCTAATGCAAAAAGTGATGCCTCTTCTATCATACTCGGCCTCTTTTGCAATCTATCACCAATACCTTCAGGTGTGTTGCTTTGAAGTTATTTCTACTTTGTTATTTCTGACTTATGCATGGTTTTTTAAAATTTGTGTCCTCTATGAAGTTTTAGCTTCAGGCTTGCATTTGGTTTGGGGGTATACGTGCAACTCGGGACTTTTTTTGTATGATGTTGGTCCAACTTATATCTGTTCTTGTGTGTCATATACTCATACCTGGAGTACAATAGCAGTTCGAGTAGTCTTGTACAAAGGCTTCATGGCTTGCACATAGTCCATCCGTTCATTTCTTAGCTTCTCGTTGACTTCTGCACGGAGTTTTAGGAAGTCTCTAATCAACAACTAAATGGTCCAAATTAAGTTTAATCTCACAATTACTAACTTTATTATAGTCACAACAACCCATTATGGACCACCACCACCCACCACATCAACCACCACTCAGGCCCACACTACCACCTATTCACCAATCGGACCCATATCCATGTTGAGAGAGATGGGGGTGAGAGCCTGAGAGGTGGTCGGGAGAGGATGGGAGAAGATTGAGGGAGATCACGAAAGCAGGGAGGAGATTGTGCCAGGGATAGGAGATCGAGGAGGAGAGGGCATTGTGGGAGAGGGAAAAAGTCTGGCGGAGATAGGAATTGGCGGAGATCAGCTGAGAGGGAAAGGTCAGCTTGGCGGCTTCGACATGCGAACCCGACAGGTGATGTCGACACGGACAGTGGAGAAAAAGGATGAAAGAGGAGATGGGAGAAGGAGAAAGAAAGGACACTAATTTGCAACTCTGGCGGTGGTTGAACCTGCTGCTCCGACAGTGAGGGTCAGCGTTGACCTGGGTTGGCTCTGGCGGGCGGCGGCTGGAGTGGTTGATGTGATAAGGATGTGTGAACGTTGAGGGTGGTTGTGGAGAGAGAGGAAAGTGAGGGGGTAGAGGGTTTAGATCTAAAACTATCTAAAGTGAAGGTTAAGGGTAATCTGTAGTTAAACTTTACCGAAAATGGATAGAGTATGCTTGGAAATGAAATCCTGAAAATGGAAAACAAGAAGCTTTGGAAGGATATATATGCTGAGACGTGCATGGAAGCTCTGACATGTGACTGGTAAAACACTTTATGGGTAATTAACATAAAAGATAAAACAATATTAGCATTCAAACAGCCTCTTCTGAAGTTGCACGAGAAAAATATGAAAGAGCTACGTTGTTATTGTACAGATATGGCTGTGTACAAAACTCTTATCTTCCCTCTCAATGAGCTGCAATGTCGCGAGATGCAGTAGGGCATTGGTATGTTGTGGTCTGTGTCACCGTCTAATTGATTTCGATCTGACCTGTTGCCTTAAGATTTGAGCAAGCTGTTAAACTCTGTTTTGCCTTAAGTAGTTGAAATCTTAGATATGATACAGTGGAGACCGTTTACAATGGTGGTGACTAGAGAGCAAACATTATTGAAGTTCTTGGACTTCCTTTCAATGAAACTTAAAAGTTGGTATTGCGCAACTCGTTGATTAGAGGCGCCTTAAAATCTCGTTGCAAAAGGATGCATAGTGACATAGTCACCGCCCTATTTCCCTTTATGACGCCTATGATTTTTGATACATCTACACAGAATCTTATGCAATTATTTCCTGAAAGATTACTGAGCTGTTTCCTTTCTTGGTGTAGCCTCTCGCGACATGCATGCACAATTTACAAAAAGAAAAAATGGCAATTGGGATGCAAATTTCAGAATCTTGGCTACGGGAATATCAGGTTACACAGTAAAACTTTGAAAGACCAGTTATCTTGAGAAAAGTTTTGTTTATGCTACCTTTGGTATGAGTACGAGTAAAACTGATTCAATGTGAGAATATTACAGGTACTTCCATCAAGAACTCATCCACGCATGCAGATGAGTGCATTTAGTGGGTATGTTCTCTGTGGCACAAAGATATGTGGAAGTGAAGCAGGCTCCCAATAGCACTATCTGCACTATCCAATTTCCGTGAGGCTTGAAGATACACGGATTGTAACAAATTTTGTGGCATTCCTTTTGGTTCGTTGAAAGGATCATAGTCGTCTTTGAGATTGTTGCACAGTCTCACCATCTAGTTAAGGACGAGGCGGATGCGGTTTGCCTTTAGCTGTTTCTACAACATCCTGTCACCCTGGGTTTTTGTTTTCAGTTAGAATTTAGCAGCTATAAATTATAATCATCAATTGTAAAAAGCTCAAGGTTCTGACAAACTGCTGTATACAGTTTGAGTTGGTATTGAACACTTTTGTTTCCTGTTTGCCTGGTATATGTTTCCTTAGGTTTGCACCATCTAGTTTAATCTAGTTTCGAGTTCTGAAAGGCCACATATGGGGGCAAAGATCTTCAATGAGTTTTAGCATTGCTTTGCCTGGAGTACATGCAATCTATGTCGTTGACACATAAGAATGTTCGGGTTTTGCTTCGCGCTAGAGCGTTGTCAAGATGTGCATCCCACACTCCCAACAAAGCGTAATTACGTTTTCTTTTCAAGGGCCGCCATTTTCAATTGATATTACAATTCACTCTTCTAAAACGAATGCGAAATGACTGATGAAAAAACAATAATCGTGAAGTTCGATTTAGAATCTTTAGCGGTATTTAAGAAAATTGCGGAAGCCAACTTTATTAACGCCGTCTCAGCTAAACTAGTTGACATTTGCGAAAATACCATTCACAGTTAGCAGCTGATACCCAACCTCGTACCCCAGAAACAGTTATAATTGCAACAGAAAGAAGACATTTAGCAGAGGAGTAAAATGGAAGATCAACATCAACCTCGGCACATAATCCCCAATTTCATCCCTCTAAATACATGCAAGGTAAACCCAAAAAAATTTCTGTCTCCAAATTCTCAAATTAACCCCCTTTCACCTTTTTTTTACTGCACTCAATTTCTGGGATTTTTCTTAAACTGTGAATTGGATTTTAGGAGCTGGAATTTATACACAAGAGCAACAGTACAGTTGGGTACAGACCCAATGTCTTCTCCACTACGCTTTCTCATCTCATTGCCACCAATTCCCCTCATCTTATCATGCCCTTCATACCCATTAGAGGTTTTTTTTCTTAATTTTTTTTAATGCAGAATTTCTGTTTTTTCTTCTTAAATTATAGAATTTAATTGATTTATATTGGAAATGCGCAGTTTATGTGATTTGAAATAATGGGTAGTTGTTGGTTTGTTGTTTACAGAGATGGTGAAGGAGAAAGTTGAGGAATTGTTTGGTTGTGAGTTTGAGCTTTTTGTAGAATTTACTGGTTTGATCAGGTAATAAAATTATTCAAGTATTGTTGTAGAAGCTCAGTTTATATCAAAGTTTTGTCCTTTCTTTTTCTGGAATTGAGATTATAGGCTGTACAAGTGGATTGTTACTCATGTTTGAGTTCGAAATCGAATGATCAATGATAGGACAACCATGTAGTTTACTGATGAAACATTTCATTTACGTGTTCTTCGTGAGTGTGTGGAATGATGGATTTACATTTTACAATCTTCAATTCACTGAAGACATTTTAAGGATGAAAGTGGTATCCGAAATACGATATGTTTAAGTTTTGATAAGGATTACTTGATATTGGTTCTCATTGCAACATGGATGTGAGGAACAGGTTGTTACACATTGCACAAATCACTGTGCCACAAACATGGACCTGATTTAGCTTTAAACTACAAGATGGCGACATTGCTGTTATGATTACCTTGAGTACTCTTGTACATGTAGTGAAGTATCTGTTTTTGGTGGAGGACTGACTAGCAGGATAGAACATGGGTGTTTTGTCCAATTCACTTGTTGAGTTAAATATTTTGTCACACGGAAAGTTAGACAAGTAATTTCCTGATTTGATCTGTGTGTTTTTTCTGTTCTGAACCGCCAAAAAAATCAATCTAACTAACGAGGAGAACTTGCTCAGGAAACCTAGTGTATTATGCCGGAAGTACAGAAATCACAACTTTTTTATTTTTTATTTTTTTTGAGGAAATAGAACTCACGTCTTCTAGTGCAGAAGATGATATTTACAGAAATGAGAACTCACAGCTTAAATATAGTGGGGACGAAAATGATGTTACAGAAATAAGAACACCTAGCACTCATCTCTAGGTTCCGAGAGATCCACTACCAACTTTTCAGCGACGATAAGATGTGCGTGGCTTCTAAATCATTTGTTATCATCATTTACGTTTTTTTGAGGCCATCATTATTTATAGCTTAAAGGATAAAGCATACGATGCTTTGGGGATCCTGCACAAATAGTTGCATTTGAGAGCAGACAGCGTGAGACTTGGAGCTTTTATCGAATGGATTAGGCATGCTGGCCCGGGTAGGATATGTTTAGAGTGAGCTTATATAATTTGTTGAGCAACTGAAAGTTTGTAAATACTTGGTCTGTAAATAATTACGAAATTTCTGCCCCAACATTTTAAAGTTCAAAGATCAATTTATTTAGAAAGTGAATTCGTACTGATATGGGGTGGCAAAATCTTGGTTCACCTATAGTCTAGAGTCTAGACCATGTAATGTTTCTATGTATATCTTCGTGTCATCATGGTAGAATATTATATCGTTTTCTTGCATAACTAATGTAAAGTAATGTTGTATGTTAGTTGGACTAAAGGAGCAAGTATCGGGTGGCATAGTGATGATAATAGACCTTATCTCAAGCAGCGAGATTTTACGGTGCGTATATGATTCTTCTCTTCGTTCGCTTCTTGCTCTGCACCCAGTATGTGACTCTTTCCTTTGTGGAATTGGCTAATGGCTAATCTGTAGTGGATCAGAATCAGAGTTACTTTCCAGTTTGTTTCTGAAACCCACTTGAGTTTGCATCTGAGGTTCAATCTAGTAGTTCATAATTGTTTGTTTAGGCAAAATGTGTCGCCAATTTAATTCTGTTTGGTCCCTTTCCATAATGGCTTGTAACTTCTATTACTACAGGTTCAACATGAAATACGAGTTTTTCCGTCGTGATCTTTTACAAACATATGTTAAAAGAAGATTAGTCTAGTCATGTGTCATTTCCTTATTGACCTTCATGAAAGAAAGTATAGCTAAAATGAGAGGCTCTCTACCTCGGATTTCAGCTCAGCTGATGCATTGAGCTTTCAATTTCTGGCGATAAGTTCTCTGTTTCTGGTGTTTAGAATATACAGTGATCTGTACATCTAGAGTTTGTAACAGCTTCCACTCTATCCATAAAGGCAGTCTGCTACTTAAACAGCTATGGGAAGGATTTCAGTGGCGGCATATTTCACTTTCAAGATGGAGATCCTGCAAATTATATGCCCTTGACTGGGGTAAGTCAATAATCGTGATTGCTTGATCATGTAGCAACTCAAGTCGGCACACCTTTGTACCTTTGTAATTGAGTACGTAGTTATCTTAACAACAATTGCCATTTAATATGTTCATCCACTGCTCTCCTAAAGTATTCTATTATAACACACAATTGTTATTTCTCTCCAGGATCTCGTTTTGTACTCAGCTGACAGCCGCAACATACATTGTGTTGATGAGGTAGTTGCAAGTTGACGTAGTATTCTCTTCTCTCTAGTGTGTTATCTCTTTTGTGAATTAACTCGTTGGCTCCTCAATTTCTGAATTCCTCTTCCTTGAAAGCCCTAGAATATTTCTTTCAACCAGACGCTGAGACTTGAAAGTGACGCAACGAAAGAGCTGTTCCTTTGTCATTCTTATCTTGTTTTCTTTATTTAATTTCTGAATTTGTTACGTTCTATAAATTTTCACTTGTGGAGAAGTTAAGCCACCCTATCATTAGTTTTTAAATCTATCCTAAGATAAATAACTATACATTTACGACAATTTAGCTGATTGTTGGAATTAAAATACTTGTGGGTTAGCCTAGGTTATTTGATTGCATTTTGATGTTTTACACACACGTTATAAGAACTAGGAATCTGTCAAGTTGGGCCAATTTTGGTAATACATAGTCCCATTTTGTATCTGACCTCTTCCTCATCCTGTATGCATATGTATTAGTGTTAAATTTGTTATGGATGTAATCATATTGCTCATATATGGGGGAACTTTCCTCATGACTTGGTGCATCGTTCTTCATTCCTCTTGTATCCCACTTTTCTTCCCACGACAGTTCATTGCATTCACTTACCCTTCCTTTTTAAGCAGCTCTTCTGCTTAGTCTTTCATCTATTTTCACCTTCTCTGCTGGCCACCCTCAGCCGTATGATTCTTAGTTTCTTACTTGTTGTGATGTTGCCTGATGTGATTGCTAGAATTAGTGTTGTCTTTGTAATTGAGTAGATATTTGAGCCCTTTTGTGTGATAATAAATTTGAGTGTGATTACAATGACTACTGTCTCTGAATAGTATTATTCTTTTCTTCTTCATGCTTTTTGCTGGGGGAAGAGTGAGATCTAAAGTGTTCTTCTTGCAAAGACAATATAACTTTCCACAACTGCCACATGACTTCAGGATGCTAACTGACTCACCCCCCTCCCCTCGGGTCCATTCCCTCGCGTCTTTCCGTCCTTTTACTCTTCTATACGTATCCACTGCTGCGTGTCCTCTTGGCAATAGTTGTATTACAGATAACTGTTGGGGAACGACTGACATTGACACTGTGGTTCAGCCGCAACAGCGCATATGATGAAGACGTTAAACTTATCTCCCTTGTGGCTAAGCACACCCTAAATAATGGACCTACTTCCTGCATACCCTTACCAGCATCCAGTAACATGTATTGGTTTCCTTCAGAACAGAGCTGTGATCAGCAAGAAGGCTTTGACGTATGCTTTGCTAGACTGTTCTTATTGGGATATGATATCTGTCCTTCTGAAGGAAAGAGTTGTTCGGGAACCAGTAGTGCAATTGACATCTCGGATATATTTACTAAGCCATTGAGACTGGCTAGAGGAGAGCAGTTGTTTAGCAAAGAATTTGCCAACATATTGCATGCCCTGCAGGTACTTTCTTTGTCCAATAGATCTTAACAAAGTTGTTTTATGTAGTTATACCTGTATGACGCTGTGGATTCCCTCATCATGTGAGCTGACTCAATAAGGGTCTTCGTCCTGTTTATTTTGCATCGAGCTACTGACCATGTTCCTGCAAACTTTTCAATTAGTGAAGATAACCTGTAACTCATTTCATTTGTGGAACAAATTTTACTTTAAATCGGGTTTTGTTCTCAGCAAGTACAATTCCATTATTTGATATTTGTAGGTTTCACATGAGTCCGAAAAATAGTTGTATAGGATAAACTTGGAGCTCTCTCTTTTTTTTTTTTTTTTTTTGGTTATTTTTTTTGGGTGGGGGGGGGGGGGAGTGAGTGAAAGACAAAGGTACTTCGGAGTATAAGATTACTGGAATGTCTTATTTGGTTCACTCCTGAGTAGTGGCAGTATTGGTTCAAATGTTTGATGAAGATTCAAGGTTAATGATAGTGTGCAATTGTGCATAGGCATAGCTCATATAATATGCATGGAAGATGTGATGTACTAAGTGATTTCTCTTCGAGTTCAGTGCACTAATTTTTATAGGAATATGATATTTGGGAAGAGTCCTCAATTGAGGGTCAACTGAGATTTCATATATATAGCATATACAAGGCGCACAGCTGTAATCTAATTACACTAATTAGGAAAACATCACTTAGGAAAATTAATTACATTAATTATATATGCTATTACACCCCCTCAGCCGGAGCGGGAGGAGGACGAACGCTTAGGCTGGACCTAAAACGTTCAAATAATGGTCGAGGGAGACCCTTAGTAAAAATGTCAGCTTATTGATAATCTGCGGGGACGTGAAGGACCCGAACGTGACCAGTCTGCACCTTTTCACGCACAAAATGAAGGTCTATCTCATTATGTTTAGTGCGCTGATGCTGAACAGGATTGTTGGACATGTAGACAGCGCTGATATTGTCACAATAAACAAGAGTG
>JBBYHQ010000007.1:1455054-1468138 GCA_038382645.1 Spergularia azorica | reverse complement strand
TGCTCATTCGTGGGAGATCTTTAATGTCATTTTCCTCTGGATCTACAGCACGTGTCCCGGACATCATTATTTCACCTTGGTCCTACTCTTCCACTCTTTTCTACCTTTGCTTTACACTTTCATTTCGCAACAATGAACTACAGTACTTAGAGGCTAGAGAATGCTCCCTTCCCTTTTTTCATTGTAACGATTTAAGAGAAGAAATGCAATAAGACTAAATTTCAGGAGCGTTCGATATTGTTCATTAATATCAGTTCGATATATGCATCGATTTCATTGAGATTAAAGTTGTAAGGCTAATCAAATTTCATTCACATTATTATACACTTTGCAGTTGGTGTTTACAATGGATGAAGATATGAAAATTCGTTTAAATTCGAATGGTTAATCACTTTAGCCGTATGACAACTTTAGTTATTCCCCCTAACTTAAATCTAATTGATCATAAACACTCACAAAGTAGGCCTACTAACATCGAGCCCCAAGCAAACATGCCATAGATTGTAGATATGGATGAATTGCACTATGATCACTTGCATGGCAATAGTGCTATTGGGTAGCTTTTAGCAAAAATGTGGAATGTGAGTGGGTTAAATGCTTTATTTAACGTGTCATGGTGAAAGGGCTCCTCTGTCTTGTCTATCTACTATCTACAGCAACGGGCAGCCTAATATCAGCCTAGTACGTACTCTTATTTTTGCGTGTCTATCAATGCTCTATGCAGGTTGCGGTACAGAATGTCCCTTGTACTGTTGAAGATCTTCTAAGTGGTGTACGTTATCTCACATCGACAGACTTGAGCATTTGATTGAGCGGCTACTAAGACTCTTAAGTTTTAGCTTAACAGAACGTCTCGAGTTCGATCTCCAAGCATAAATCCATATTAAATGTTATGGATCCACATCGATTTCAAACGACGTAGTGAAGGGGAAAAAGATGAAACTAATATTTTATTTTTTTGTGGGTTAGGTCCGAACCTAAATTTTGGATCGGACCGTTTAATTTGAACAAAACAAGTTTTGATCCGACCTTTGTTTTTTTATTCGGTCCAAGGGATTAAACCCGACCGAATTGTACCAAATGACCTTTTGTCCAGTCATCGGTCTACAAAATTTTATCCTTTACTTCGAGATTTGAGCACTTCTCTTTTCACATGTCCGACGCGGTGGTATACCGTAACTCATTATATGGCTAGAATTGTACCTTGAAATGGGTTGGAAGAAATCTTTTTAACAGATTTTCTGCAAGGCTTTGTCGGAAATTGATTTAATATAATGTCACATCCGGTTTCCCATAAAAAAAAAAAATGACCTTTCGTCCAGTCATCGGTCTATAAAATTTAGGACACGATCCCTAATGCGCTCTAAAATGGTTCTGGATCGATTTTCAACCCAACGCATAATAACCTTAGTCAATGCATAATCCAATCCTATTAAGCTAGCTCTAGCTAGCAATCCATAATCAATAATCAATATTATTAGACTCATCTTTGAATTTGAATGAATTAGTAGTACAAAAATGAAAGGGTAAAGGTGGGACAGATGACAAATGGGCAAATTAGAGGACAAAGGAGAGTGAGAAGAGCAGAAATGGTAGGACGGCAGAGTGGCAGAGTAGGAGCAACAGCAGCTAAGCACGTCCGGGTTTTCTGACATGATAGAATCCTCCGCACGCCCCCCAAACCACGCATGATCCTATGCATCCCGATCATCATTTGCACATTGCATTCTTCACTTGTACCTTCCTTCTTTTGCACATAGGTGTACTATGCTTATGCATGCGATTACATAGCATATATTGTTACACAATCATGCACAGTACATAAGTATATTTTAATATATTATACGGAGTATCTTTGTATGGAAATGCTCCGATCCAGGAATGAACTACATCGATAGAATAACGGATCGAGTTGATCTTAAGCATTGCTTTTGTGAGCTCGTAGAACTTGAAGACAAGCCCACCCAAGCCCAAATTTGATCGAAGATCTCGAAAATCTTGGTCTTGAGCCTTGATCTATATATGTTGCTTGCTCTACTTGGCCCGTAACGGTCTTTGGCTGAAGCTTGAACTCTAACCGATCTACCCAAATTTCGCTAGAGGGCTAGTGCTAGACGAGATGACTAACAGCGTGTTTGAAATTTATAGGAATAAAAAAAACTGAGCATAATTCAATGTCAGTCATGAATCCACGGTCAGAATTAACCGGGGCACTCTGCCTTGAGTTAGGCGCGTGTGATGCATTTGAATCTAGCATGGATAAAAAATCTCTTAATCTCTAATAGCTTGATCATAATATTGCGGACCGAAATAGAGATCAGATCATACGGGGCGATTTTCGTCACCCATCCCCAATTCGAGACATTAGCCGGACGTAATATATTAGATCAGACCATACACCCAGAATCAAACCCCGGCTTAATAAGTTGGTATTTGGTCTGAATTTCGAACGGTCGGCCTTCGAAATGTCTTGGACCAATGCTCAGGCATACTCAGTCGACTCCTCACTCAAAATCCACAGGAGCCCGTGGCTTCGCCCCTGTTAATTCAACTGAAATTTAGAAGTGGAGTGTAGGAGAAGATACGAATACGATGATGAACACACTCTTCTTAAAACCCCATTACTCAACAACCCGTCACTTTTCTCTCTCCTCCATTTCTAAACCTCCACTTTCTCTCCTTCCCGCCAAACTTTCTCTTCCTTTCACTCCTCAGAATCCCCTCTTTTCTTCATTTTCTCTCTCCTCTTTCAAACCCAAAGTCTCCAGCGCTGCTGTTCCGTCTTTCTGGGGCAATGAACAAGACAAAGATGATAACTTTGATGATGGGTCGACCCGACTTGATGATGATTTGGCCCGTGATAGTCCGGTTTACCAGAATACCCTCAGATTGGTTGAGTGTTCTATGTTTGCTGCTGTTGCTGGGTTGGCTTACTTGCTCAGCAATTCTCTTGCTATTGAGGTCCAATTTCTTCTTCTTTTTTTTTTCTGGGTTTTATTCAACTTTTTATATTTTGGTTTTTAATTGGAATTCACTTTTCTGTATCGAAATTGGTTGTTTATGTTGTTATAATTTGTGGGTTTTGATGTGTTTGTGTTTGTCTGATGTAATTGAGGTGTGAATTTCCTATTGTTGTTGGAAATGGGCAATGCAATTGAGCCATTTTCGGTATCGAAATGGGCAATGCAATTGATATGTTTGTGTTTGTCTAATGTAATTGAGGTGTGAATTTGCTTTGTTGTTGGAAATTGATAATGTTTTGGGTCAGTGCGCAGTCTCTCTATGTTTCAATAGGGTTAAGACTTGCGTACATCCGACCCTCCTTACCCCGCCTTGTGGCGAGAGCCTTTAAGGCGCTGGGGTAATGGTGTTGTTGTTGTTGAAAATGGATAATGCAATTGGACTTTGAGATGATGATGCTATAGAAGTTCTTGGTTTGTTATTGAATTCTTTAGAATAGGTGGCGAAACATGGTAATTTTTCATGACATTGCCAAATAGACTGGGGGCATATTGGTGTATAGAATTATACAAGAGTAACAGTAATTTAGGTTTGACGTTTCTTCACTGAGTTAGTTCATGTAATTGGATAGTGAATTTACTTAAGTTGGTAACGGACAGCAAACGTTAGCCTTGTATCTGAAATTCATCCCTAGCTAGATGAGTTGCTAGGAGATAATACGGCGGAAAGGTCACTCTTTTGAACTACCAGGACTCTTCAAGGAGTGTCGTAAGCGAGTACAAGGATGTAGCACTAGAAAGGGCAAGTGAGTATTTTGACCTGTTTTGTAGATTCGACAAGAAATGTTTCTACTCTTTAGTGTTTTAGGTCGAGTATACACCTATGAAACCTCAAGAAAGAAGGCTCTAAAGTGGTGTGCTTGAGGCATTTAACCAGTGATATGATAAATCTTACCCAATTATTGTGGGTGCCTAGAGAAATACAAAACGGAAGTTCATTGTATATGGGAACAAGGATACAATTATAGTTTTTAAACATGGGAATTTAGGAATTGTGACATTGTGCTTAATTTTTATAAAAGTGCACTAGTAGAAACGAAAGGGTTGACATTGGTAATATTTCACTTAACTCACACATTACCCTATAATAAAGGTGGTATTAGAAACAGAGGTAAAACAAGATTTCATTACCATATCGTACCTTTGTTGATATGGTCCTGATCACAATTCACCCTAAAAAAACAACCAGAACAACATTACCCAGTGCCTCAAAAGCTCCCGCCTATGGCAAGGTAGGGGGGAAGGGTCAGATCTACGCAAGTCTTACCCCTACGTTGGAACATAGAGAGGCTGCTTACCGATGACCCACAGCGAAGATGGCATCAATAATTGCACCGATGACTGCTCCTTCACAATATACCCTATTAGAACAAATTTACATCACCATTCCCACACCAAACTTAATGTCAGAGTATTGGATCTGTGGTCCTTCCAATATCTTAACATGGACAAGTGTTACCATCTAATTAAAATGTGAATGATCCCATGTGTATTGAGTGCTGTGACTTGTACCTATTCAAATGTTAATAAGTTGATAAAAGAATTACAGTTTCATATTTAATGAACTCCATGTCGCCGACCAAGTTACTAGATGGTTTGTAAGGATATACTTCATTTATTAAGATAAGATTTTAGAGAATTACTTACTTTATTTTCCAAGAGTAGTATGTTAATTTACCCTGGAGACAGTTTAGGTTCCAGGTGACATATTCTAGTATGCTTCGTTTAAGGAGGCGCGAGGCGCTTTGTAATGAGGCGCGAAGCGAAGACGCACGGCTATGTGTCGAGATCCCTTTTATCCCGTTGATAGTAAACTCTTTCACTATATGCAAAAAAGCTCTAGGGGATCTTAATCGAATTGTAATATAAGCCAGAAATGTGATCAATAGTGAAGACAACTCCCCTGGTAGATTGCGCTGATTATGTTTTAATAACCACAATATGAATCCAGCATCTTATTTAAGGTCTCAACAGTCTCTATTGCTATGCAGCATAGAGGTTGGCAAGACTTCAGTTATGTTAGTATAATGATTGGGGAATAACTTTCTGTTGTGAATATTTGAGCTGTACGCCTTACCTTGTCTATGGCAGAAGCCTTTGAGCCGTTGGGGTAATTTTGTTGTTGAATTTCCATTGTGAATGAGAGCTCTATGGGAAGGTAGGTTCATGAACCTGAATCCTAATCAAGTATGTCAGTGTGGGAGTGACCTAGTTTCTTTTTGGAGCCAGTATTTAGCATTATGTCGAGCAATATAGGACTGTAGTAGTCACTTAATGACTAAGAAGACCTTCTTAGAAAACTGAAATAGAATTTACAGAACTTGACTCAAACTTGCTCATTCTTGCTTCATGAGATTGACTCCCGCCAAGAAATAGCTTCACTTTTTAACAAATTTCTCTTTCAAGTAAAGTGATGAATTGAGATTGTTATCACCATGTTTTTTATTCTTACTTCTAAATCTTAATAGCCAAAATAACAATCGCTTCTTACCTTTTGCCATTTGCAGTCGTGTTAGTACCATTTTCGAATACAGACTTGAGGAGTTTAGTTTTATAACAACTTTCATCGGTCGTGGCCTTTTAAGAAGCCCTTCATAGGATCTGATGACCTTGACTGCTAACTGGTAACCACCGCTGGTTTTTGTTATGCAATATAGTGATATACTAACATCTCAGAACTTCGTACGGTTAGGGGATGACCTCTCTGTGGATTCCTTTAAGAGTGGATTCCTCAATTCTGATTTCGTGTTACTTAACTGATCACTAAGTGGCATTCCTAATACAATTAACCGACAAAAGTACCTGGAACGTTCTCTTTACGCTGCTTTACTTTTTGATTGTTAATATAACATGCTAGAGTCAACAATTAAATCTTTAGTCCCATTACTTCATAATGTAGGAGCGGAACTCATAGATATCTCTATTTCTTTCTTTACTTTCCTCTTTTTCTTTTTTTGCCCCCTGAAAGAGTTACGGCTAATCTTTCCTAATGTTGTGAATCACATTTCTTACAAGAATAGATTTATAATTGGCTGGCGTAGAGCTTGTTCACATTTCCTATGCATTTCAATTTAGTATAATATATATACTGATTGCATATTAGTATGCTATGTAAAAACTAAGCCAATGCTCACTACATGTGTGCACGGCTTCTCTCTGGAAGGCTCTCAATTTGGCTATTGCTTTTTGCAGAATTATTTTGGATGCTTTTTTGCTTTGCCCATAGTAATTTCTTCCATGAGATGGGGTGTCGCTGCTGGGCGGAAAACTATGGTATGTTTTCATTTATACTCATCATTATGTTACCCTGACAATTTATCTGCAGTTAAGATGGTTAAGGGTTTGCTCTTCTCTTAGGTTGCAATAACAGTGCTATTGTTTGTGCTGTCAGGACCTGTGAAGGCATTGACCTATATCGTATGTTCATCTTCTTTCAGTGAGTATCATGCATATGTTTATTGTTTGTGATGTCTTGGTGCTTAAGACTGTTGGCTCTGAAGTTAATTGATTGGTCGTTTTTGGCAGTTAATGCATGGATTACTTGGATTTACCATGGGCTCACTTTGGAGGTAAAATTTGGACCCTTGGCCTTTGTAATAAACAAATTTCAAGGTTAATGTGACCTGATGAGTACTAATTTGGGCTCCCCTTTCCTCCTTTTGTCATCTATTGTACTATTTCACTTTCTGGTAGTTCTGTTTTCTGAGGACCGGGTTTGACTTCTCAGGATGCGAGTGAACTGGCGTCTTTCAATCTTCTTGTGCACATTGGTACTTTGATGTTTCACCATATCTTCAAATTTTGAATAAGCCTTTCAGCCATAATACAAAGTAATAGAGCTCTTTTATTTGTGATGCAGGTTCGAGCTATAGGAGCCTTGGGATATGTTCTAACAAGTTCATTTCTAATAAGCGAAAACATACTTGCATTGGTAATTAATCACATCAGCTGTATTCCCTACTTGCACCACATAAGATGTTTTTTACACTGACATCCTCTTGTTTGTAGATCACCATCAACGTCCATGCTACTCTAACCTTGATATTTAACTCATTGGGATTTGCTACGGTTCCATCAATGAATACAATATATGGCATATTCGGTACCCTGGTACGTGTCTGTCTACTCTTCTGCACCAAAATGAGTTTGTCTTACAGTGGTGAGTGCTAACAATATTTTCTCACTTTGTTTGGCAGCTCTTGCTGAACTGTAGCTTCTTTGTGTTTCTGCTACATATACTCTATGCCTTGTTCCTAAGCAGGATGGGGATGAAGGCGTCTTTGAGGTTGCCGAGATGGTTGGAGGGCGCCCTATAGTGCTTGGTACGGGGCTCTTTCTTGTAGCCTTTTCAAAAGCTGCAATTTACTGGGATTCAATAGTTTGGTGTCCTGCTCTGCCATCGCTCTCAAAATGTGCTTTATAATTAGGTGTGTGATACATGTACATGGAAACATATGTACACTGATGCAAAATGTTTGTCCTGGTCCTCCTGGATGCTCGGTCTTGGATATTGACGTGGCTGAGTGACTCTCGAGGATGCTGGAACCGATTGAGAAGCAGCATAGATATGATTCAAATGTCAAGAGTAGTTAAACGATGCATCTGAAGCATACTTGGTAATTATGATGTTACAATGTTACATTAATCATGGGTGGTGTTCGATGTCCGTCAACTGTATACCAGTCGTACGGAGGTCAGTCTCAGTCATGACTCATGAGTCAACTCGAGCTCAACTCATGTTGTATATTGATTTGAGTCCAAGTGACTTTATGTTTGACTCAGCTGAACTTCATAAACCTTTGTGTACCTCGCCAGATGGTTGATGAAGAGCGCAGCGTGTGCAAACAAAAGACTACAAGAATACGATGTGTTGAAGTAAAACCAATGTTTTTGATAACTTATAAATTACGCTAATCAAACACTGGCGATCTGAAATATGAGTGCACGACACATCTAATGTCTGGCTAATGTCTAATTTAATAAATTAATTATTTTCTTCATGTTATTCAATGGAGCGTAACATCTAGATTCTAGATACGGCCTAGTTTGCGTACACTTGCTGTATTGCATGAGTTTCTCATTTCCTCAAACGAAATCAAACCACTTATCACATGATCCAACATCTCGTGAGTTTTAATTGAATTTTTGGAGTGGAAGTGAGTATCAGTTGGGGAGCGAATATATTGTGTGAAAGAGAAGCTAAACAAACTCGTGACTCGTGAGCATCACACCATGTTTTATCTCAAGTACACAAAGCAAGATTTTGAGCTTATAGTGCCGATGTACATGCATATTGCATGCGTGTGGGAGCAAATTTTGGGCAGCACTATAATTAATTTTCTTTTCTTTTTAATAAATTAATACGGAGTAATAATGAGAATAATAATTGGAGGGAAAAAGAAAGGAGCATCTTATCACGAGAAAAAGATAGGAAAGGATTATGGGCAGATAAGTCCAAAAAATGGATGAGTCAGGGATTATTCATGATCTTCAAAATGTCATCTTCATTGCAATTTCATAGAATCTGATTCTCTCCCACTTGTTCTCCCTCTTGAGCCCCAAGTTGCCGCAGCCTCATTTTCCCTTTCATTACTAGGGTTCGTCCTACCCCTCTACCAAACCTACCCGTCCGATTAATGAGCAATAAGATCGGGTGTCCCGCTTTGAATTCCCGATCGGTTCGAAATCGAGTCAGGATGAACCGAGCACGATGATTAACTTGAATTTTGAAGCGCCCGTATAATAATGTAGTTAGTCAAATACACATTGCAGTATTTTGACATGAGGACCAAACTCTTATATATCTAAAGTTATTGGAAACTATACTTTAATTTGGTCCAAAGGAATTGATCGGTCGATAAATAAGAATTTTTCCTCGAACAAATCAATTATCGTTTTTACCCGGTTTAAAATTTACCATCTACAGAGACTACTGAATACAGTACACTAACGTAACCATGTAATTATTGAGTGTCTACCCTTAAACAAATGTATAAAAAATTAAAATAAACTCTTCTCCACAATTTTTGCTGACAAATTTTCTCAGCCTCTAATTTTTTTAAGTACTTTTTGTAGAAAAGTGTGCATTTAATAATTTCCCTTTTTCCTCAAAGAAAATTCTCAGCCACCCATTCCAAATCAAACCCAACATAGGATAAAATCAACCAATAATAGTCCTAAAAATCATAATTTGATTCCTTCATTAAACATTTTATTATTTATTTATTACTTCAATGAGACCTTTATTTATTATTGTTATTAATTAAATTTCCAAAAAGAGTAATCTCTCTCTCCTCTGGTGAAATGTGAGCCACAAGATACTCTCCTCCTCTAAAAACAACGCACCTAATTTCCAGGACTCAAGTAACGTGTCTGGCCACCAAAAAAACCACCAGTAAAACCTCCCCCTTTTACCACGCTGAGTAGCCTCCACGAAACCTCTCCCAAGGGTATTTTCGTCTTTTCACTTTCTTCCACCCCAGCTAGGTCGACCCCCCTATAAAATAAGCATCAACCCTCTTCATCTTTTTTATCTCTCTCTCTTGCTAAAGCCGCCGGCAAAAATCATCATCATCATCTAATCTTCATACAACAAATTATTTCCTCATCATAATTTCTTAACAAAATCATCTTTGATTTGATTTTGTTTTCTCTCTCCTAGGGTTTTTTGGGTTCGATTGAAAAGGGGTTAATTTGGGTCGGAATTCAGATCTGCGTTTATTGGGTCTTTTAATTTCTCCGGATTTATATGTAAGTCTCTATCTTGATCTTCAAGTTTTAATCTTCCGTATGTTCTATGTTGATCTATGTTGAAATTGATTTAGGGGTTTTGTTATTAATTAATTGATGTTGTTAAATTGTTGATTTAATTGAAAATATTATAGGGTTTGTAATCATGAAATTAATCGATTAAGGGTTTCATCGTAGTAAGATTCATGCTCAAGTTTTGTTTTTAATCATGACATTAATTGATTTAGGGTTTCATTCATGCATTAATCTAGATAAAATTGTTCACTTGATTGATTGATTGATCTAGCGTAATTTATACGTTTCACCAATTATTTTAGGGTTTCTCTTTGTTGCATGTCGGATTTGAATCAAAGGTTATCACTTTGTTTAATTGGAAAATTTTGGTAGATGAATTTGTCGTTACAATCACGCGTCATTTTATCAATTGGATTCAATGTTTGTGATTTGTAATTCGTAATTTGTATGCAAGATAAAGATCTCATCTTGATAATAATCTGCAGACGCTTAATTATTTAGTAGTTGATCTTTCGTATCGTTTACGCTTGTTGTTTGACTTAGTCCTCGTTCTTATCCATGAACCCCATTTACAAATCTGAAACTTTCAACTACTTTAAAAAAGATATAGTTTTTGTGTTTGATGTAACACATGAATGCTCAATTAGGTTATGTAATCGTGGTTCGATATCGAATAATTCGATTTACAGGTGATTAATGTCTGCTTAATCTTGTGTTTTACAGATTGAATGAGCTAATGGAGTCAAAGGGAGGTAAAAAGAAGTCTTCAAGTAGTAGTAGTAAATCGTTTTTCTCTCCACTCGGATACAGCATTGAGGACGTTCGACCAAAGGGAGGAATCAAGAAATTCCGAACAGCTGCTTACTCCAACGTGAGTTTCTTCCTCATGACGCCATTGTTCGGCCTTCGTTGCATTGTGAATTGTGTTGTGTTGATGATGCATTGTCTTACCATTGTAAATTTTGTTTTGTTTTGCAGTGCGCTCGCAAACCATCCTGATACGCTAGACCACACGAAGTGGTTAATATTTATATTTCTGCAATAGATATTAGGTCTTTTGATTTCAAGTTCCTGCCTTCTTCTGCTTCCCTCTTTCCTGTGCTGCTCGGCTTCCTCTTTACGACTGTGATACTCACCTCTAGACGACATAACAATGACGGTCCCTATGATGGGAAACAACACTGACGACAACAACAACAACATGACGATTTCTGCTATTGGTTTCGAAGGGTTTGAGAAGAGGCTCGAGATATCGTTCTTTGAGCCTGGGATCTTTGTGGATCCTGAAGGGAAGGGCCTCCGCGCTTTATCTAAGGCCCAGCTGGATGAAATTCTTGGTCCTGCTGAATGCACCATTGTTGACTCTCTCGCTAACGAAAGCGTAGACTCATATGTGCTGTCTGAGTCCAGCCTCTTTGTCTTTTCTTACAAGATCATCATTAAGACTTGTGGAACAACGAAGTTGCTCAACTCTATCCCTCCGATTTTGAGGTTGTCTGAAAGCCTTTCTCTTGACGTGAAATCTGTGCGCTACACCCGTGGGAGCTTCATTTTCCCAGGGGCACAGTCTTACCCTCACCGGAGCTTCTCAGAAGAAGTTGCTGTTCTTGATAAGTATTTTGGAAATCTCGGCGCTGGTGGCAAGGCCTTTGTGATGGGGAGTCCTGCAAAACCCCAGAAATGGCACGTTTATTCTGCTACTGCAGAAACCAACTACGATGACCCTGTGTACACCCTGGAAATGTGCATGACTGGTCTAGACAAGGAGAAGGCATCGGTCTTCTTCAAGTCTCAATCGGCCTCTGCTGCCGTCATGACAGAAAGCTGTGGAATCCGCAAAATCCTTCCAGATTCTGCAATATGCGACTTTGATTTTGAGCCCTGTGGTTATTCCATGAACGCCATTGAAGGACCTGCTGTCTCCACCATCCATATTACGCCTGAGGATGGTTTCAGCTACGCTAGCTTTGAAGCTGTGGGTTACGACCTGCAGATTGTTGATCTGAACCAACTGGTGGAGAGGGTCCTTGCTTGCTTTGAGCCCAAGGAGTTTAGCATTGCAGTGCACGCAGACACTGCTGACAAGGTTCTGGCGCAGAACTGCTCCGTTGACGTGTTTGGATATAGTCGTGAAGAGGGTGGCATTGAAGAGCTTGGACTGGGTGGCTCTGTCTACTACCAGAAGTTCAACCGGGCTGCAACTGTATGCGCCCCTAAGAAGGCTCTGAAATGCTGCTGGAAAGAGGAGAATTATGAAGAAGTGAAGGAATATTAGTTCTTTGTTATTGTTCTTATGTGTTCGTGCTCTGTTATGGCATTTTGCCTAAATAAAGATTCAGGTTTTGAACCTGATGATCAGACACTTTCTCCATTGTTGTTTTTGTGATTTGTCTTTTGGTTTGTACTATGAGACCTATGGTTATTATTATTATTAATGTGAACTATTGTTTACTAGTATACATTGCGTAATTTTGATTGATATGCTTTTAACCTTCGCTTGAGGTTGAACTGAGGTTGAACCTCGGCATTGGGCGAGTTTTCATCTTGATCTTTACTGCCCCAGCGTTGCGTAAAGGATTAAGTGGCAGCAGTAAGTAATCTTTTGATGCATACGATGTTTCGGGGGTAGAAGATTGATGGATCCATGCTGCTCCGAGAGTATGCTGGCAGCACCAAGGAACCAATTTTCGGATTCTGTATTGATGAATGAAAAGTACAGTGATTGGGAAACGCTGCACGAGCAGAAGCTTGTAAATTCAGGAGCTCCTACGATCTCCGAAGCACCAAGTGTTATGGTGGTATCAATGGCTGATCTTAACACGCATTTGCCCCGTGTTTATTTTATGCTGTCAACTGCTGTGGTCGTCTCAAATTATGTGGGCAGGTCTTGCGAGACTTGTTAACCCTGAGGGGTTCTGCAGAGCTGAGCTTTCTGAAATTCTGGTTCACAATCATCGTGCTTAGTTGAGTCGATCTTTCTAAACTAGCCCTGGACCCTAGGGCTGAGCAAAATATCCGATTATCCAGAAATCCGATCCGATAACCGATCCGAAATTTTGGATAACCGATCCGAAAATCGGTTCGGATCGGATATCCGTATCCGAACTTTTCGGATATCGGATCGGATTCGGATATCAGTTTGAAAGAAATCGGATATCCGATCCAATCCGAACATGGCCATTATTCCTTGGTTTTATTCGACTAGGCCTTCAATTATTTTTTGGGAAATTCCAGCCTGTACCCTCGTGTTTTCTCAAATTCCAGGATATACCCAAACTTACAACCTAATTCCGGATTAT
>JBBYHQ010000007.1:1439162-1454954 GCA_038382645.1 Spergularia azorica | reverse complement strand
ATCAAATAACGAATCTGGCTAACTTGCAATCTATCGAAGGTAGCAATTTCGATCCTTTATGACTCTGCTCAAATGATTAATGGTCAAGTCCATGGTGACAACCTTACTCTCAATGTAACTTTGATTTATCGTGCTGTGGAGTGAAATTAAAGACAAAGGTAGCAATATTTCCAAAAAAACAATGCTGAGAATTTTGAGTACTTTGCTGCTGTAGAATTGACCTTAAATCCACTGAAATCCGTGAACAATATCCACTGGAATTTAAGAAGGGGAAGCAACGAAGGATTTAGCAGCGAAGAAACAAATATGACAAACTAGGGAATCAACATTGTCCATTAAATTATGATGGCCATCGGTTTTCATGGGGTCAATGGGGATGAAAAGTTGGGATATAGAGCCTAAAGTTCTGAAACCTGATATTAGTTTTGACACACGAGGGGCATGGGAAGGTTTCATGTCTAGGGACTCAGGGTCGTCTTCTCGTTCAGTTCTCCCGCTCTAGTAGAAATTTTGTTTCTAGATCAAAGAAATTTTAGTAACATTAGTTGTTTAGTATGTTCATGCCTTAAAATCTACGTGATATGATCAAAAAATAATTTTGCGCAATCTCAAATGTATCAGACCTTAATTTGTAACATCCTCATGAGTTCATGACTGATATGATTTTGGACTGCTGTCTTTATATATTCCGTGCACATAACTCCTATCTTACAGAAGCTCAGGCCATAATGTTTTATTTAACATTTAGATGTTACACATTTGTTGAAATGTAATTGACTCTATTCTCTTATTTTTATTACAGATTTGAAGGAGCTTGATTTAACAGGAAATTTACTGTGTGACTGGAAGGTGAGTTGCTCTCAAGCTATAGTAATCACAACTCATAATCATTTTGCAGTTTCCTGCATTTTATTGGGACATGTCACGTGACATCCATAGATGACACACTTATTAGGGGCCGAGAACAGGTGAAAGGGGTGGGAAGATAGAAGATGAAAATTCGAAGAGAAAGGGGAAGAGATAAGTGAATCCTCCTTTTGGATGACCTTTGAATGGTCTTGAAAGGAAAGGGAAGGGATGAAATAGTCAGGGAGGAAAATGATGGAAGGGGGAGGGAGGAAAGAACTTTCGCTTTAAAGGGAGGGAAATTGGTTCCTCACTTCCTCCCAGTCCCACCCCCCTTCTGCAGTTGTACCCCATTGTTTGCATAATCAAAAAGTCAAATACCTCCTTTTCCTTTCCTTCTCTTTTTCCTTCTTTGAAGCGTAAACCTAAACTGTCTGTCTGATATTCGGGTGCACATGGTAATGATATTTTTGTCCTCTTTCTAAAAGCCTCCTCGACCTTAAATGCTGGTAATGGTCATGTTGGGGTTTATGTTTGTATCATGGGGTGGATATTTTTTTTTATGAAAGCTCTACAAAACGTTTTAAATGAAGGAAATAAAGCATGGTTCTTGCCTCCCTCCTTGTAGCTCGTCCACTCACTTACGTCTCTTTCTTAAGGATATGCGACCATATTCCCCCCCCCCCCCAAAAAAAAAAAAAAAAAAAAAAATTCTCCACTCCAGATTGATAATGCTTCGATCCTGCTATGATTACAGTTTGCTTTTATTTGTAGGAGAAAACAATGCTAATTATGGGATAGTGGTCCATTTTTCTGTTGGGTGGGTTCACTTTATTAGGCTTTGAGTAGCTTACCTTTCAATCATTTTCCTGTCTACAGCTAATGATTTGTGTATGGGTTACATGTATAAGCATAGATATGTAGATTTATAATCCTTTGTTACTCGACAATAGTTGGGCCATTAATCCAGTAATGGTCGACGCGATGATATTTACTCCCTAAAAAGCATGGGATGCTATACAAAACTGTGCCTTACCATTTTCTTGGTGTTTGTTTCACTATCTATGTGAAATTGACTTCTTCTAGTTTGTTGGTTTATCAGGATCTAGCAATTTGTCAGGAGCTACCTGCCCTTAAAGCTCTCAATTTGACTAATAACAAAATGGCACAGCATGTTACATGCCTACCAATTCTGGTGAACATCCGTGTTTTGGTGTTGAATTATACTGGTGTAAAGTGGACACAGGTGTGTAACCTTATATTTTGTGTGAATTCGAAGAAAATCTTTGTTAATCGTATTACTCTGTATCTCTGTATAGATGGTGCATGTATCATAGACTATGTTATTTTTTCGTTAATCAATTTTTGATTCCTATCCGGAAGCTGAATAATGAATCTTCGCAGATTGAAGGGATAAAACAATTCTTGCCGTCCATTGATGAATTACATCTGATGGGAAATGATATAATTCAAATTACGGTATGCCAGTTTTTCTTCCCTAGTATCTTTCCTCATCTGCTTTTCTTTTGACAACCATAATTGCTATTTAAGTGTTGTCTACATGCAGTGTAGAGATACTTCTGTGGTTGGATAATGTTTTTAACTTTTCAGACACTGTTGTATCACCCTATCCTTTTTTTTCAATGTATATGAAACATCCATTTGGGTTTACAAGCTTCCCCCTAAATCCCAAAATCTGCCATCTAGGCTTCCAGCTTTGGATGAGAATTGCGATGGGACACTCATGCTTCTACCATGGTCCTAAAATATGAGATTGCTCAGGGCTTTAGCCAACAACTAATGCGGCACCTGGGGTTTACGTTTCTGACTATTAACACAAAAGGGCTTCTTGACAGTTGGCCAGAGGGATGTGGCTTACTTTTTAATGGTAAATACCTCGCTACCTGTAAATTTGGTCTAGAAGCTGTAGGATTTACGAAATTAAGGGACAAAGGAAAATAATTTTTTGACTATGGGTGTAGGACTGATATGAGCTGAGGCAGATGAGTGATGTGTCCAGTAGGAGCCTAGGATTTGAATACTGAAATTTAGCACAAATGTCATGTACTAATTTCTAGTAGGGCAATAGTACACCTTGCTTTTGAATAAAAGGAAAAGTTGCATTTTTTTCTGGCCGTCCTTGTGATCCTGTAGTATTTATAAATGCTGTACCATAACCTGGGTTTAATTATACACTGCTGTAATTTTCCTTCCTTATGACGCCTTTACTTTTCCTTTATTTTTGTTCCGAAGTCTTTTGTTTAGTTCATCCATTTGTTGTCGTACGTATTCTTATGTGCTCTATGCAGCCCACCTCCTCAGGAGTTGTCCAAGGGTTAGATTCTCTACGCGTTTTGAATCTTGAAGATAATTGTATATCCGGATGGGATGAGATTGTTAAGTTATCTGAGCTGAAAAGGTAAAGACTTAGCATGACCCTTTGCACTCTCTTTACTATTTGCCTTACTTTATCTTCCATTCTTGCTTCTATTTAGCGCCTGCAACAATGAGTCATTTACCTTACTTTTTTTTATATAAGCTTGGAGCAGCTTCATTTAAACAAGAACCGTCTTAGCGCAGTATTTTACCCGTCCAATAGTTCAACGCAAATGTCATTCAGCATTGTGCCCTTCCAACATTTGCGTTGTCTTCTACTAGGTGATGTGCAAAACATTCTCTCTAATTTGGAAACTTTTGTTAGAGAGCTTAAATGAGTTTGCTTATAATTATTTGTTCTGTCCCTTGTTTCTTGCAGGTGCCAATAGCATTGCAGATGCTGAGTCTGTGGACTCACTAAATTCTTTCCCAGGGCTAACTGTATGTTCCTCACCTTTCTTAATTACATGTCTATGCCAAAATGGATTTGAGCATATGGTGTTTTAAAGTAGTCTTGCGTTTGGTTAGAATGATGGATTAAGTATTTTTCAGTTTTGTTTGTTTGCTCCTCTTTTTGTCTGTAGGTTTTGAAACGTGTACATAAAAAGTTGGTGCGTCTGTTCCCTGCAATGTTTCTGTTGTTTGAATGTGAAGTTCTTGGTGGACAGTTGTGTATAAGTTTCTATCAAGGGTCTGATCTACAGGATCATTTGGGCCTTTAAAATCTTTTTTAACAATTTTGTGCCCATTGGATGCATTAGACCAATAGGCAATAGCTGGGAAAATTTTCCATAGTCAGCATTTTTGGCTTCCTAGAGCGAAGGCTGCAATTCCGGTGTCCCTTGACAATGCAGCTATTGTATCATTGCAGTTTGGTGGTTTTAGTATAGCTTATAAAGGATAGCCCAAAGGCTTAAATATACACTATGTAGTATATTAGAAATAGGTTGACTATAAGCATACTTTAAAACTCGAGGTGGAAATGATAGGCTGTCTGATTCTCCATTGTCCCCCTGCCGTTTTGTGTTCTATTTTCCAAATGTCATTCAATAGTTTTGTTATACACAAGACTCAGACTCTTGGATTTGATCATTTAAAAAGCCCCAACCCCTTGTCACACTTCTCCATTACGGGTGAAAAGGACTTTACTTGCTCTATAGCCTTGTTCTCATGTGTTCAATAATTAAACAGACGATTGCAAAGAACTTAGGAGGTTAGGAACACTTGAGTGAGTGGATTTTAACTACTAAAAAGTTTTTGTTGTTTCTGTTTTAATGATGAATGGATAGTGACCGTCTTCCTTTTATATTTATCTCTTTTGCTTCGTCATCGATAATGCTGTTTTCCTTATCTTCTGGGTTACTTGTAGGAGGTTAGATTGACTGAAAATCCTATAGCTGACCCTGGACGTGGTGGAGTACCTAGGTTTGTTTTGATTGCAAGGCTAGCAAAAGTTGAAGTACTAAATGGAAGTGAGGTAAATTAAACATTTTGGTGTACGTAGACTACATAATTAAGTAGTGCATGTTAATTTAAACCATTTCCTAAACTGCCAGGTGAGTGGTCGAGAGGGAAGGGAGTCTGAGATCCGGTATGTATTTCTTTGATTTGCAGACTCATTGAGTTACTTTTGTTTGATGATTTCTCCTGAGGTGTCTCACGGCATCTATCTTTTCTGTTTAGATCAGTAAGTTAATTATACTAATTGAGAAGAAGCAGCACACAAAAGACTATAATGGACATGAAGTTCTGTTGCCGAAGAAAATAAAAAACATAAAATACTGAAGAGTTCCTAAGAGCCATAGTTGTTTTAAGTTTTCTAGTAGCACGCCCTACTAAAAACCTAGACTTGTCACTTCACCTTTACTTGCATACATTTGCAAAACCAGTCATTAGAAACTCTGTGAATCGCTTATAAAGTTTGCAATTCACTCAATTAATATTTTGTCCTGGTAACGGATTCTTAGTGTAGAGTGCAATTTTGTATTTTTCTGCTGAGTGTTTAAAGATTGAAAGTAGTAGCTATCACAATTCTGCTTCAGTATGTTAATGATAAGACGTACACTGCGAAATTATGTTCCGGAGATTATATGTCAGCATGTCACTAATAACCCGCAGCTGTCAAGAGCGTTTTTCCCCCCTTAATGAAACACATAAATAATTTTTGCTTTCTGATGTTTCTTGTGAATATAATAAACAAGGCTATATTTTGCAAAATACTAGAAGCGTCGCTTCCAAGATACATGCGCCTTTGCTTCGCCTTGCTTCTCGTCACCTCAATGCAGCTCAAAAGCTAGTGATATGGCCTTTCTGGACAGCCATATCCGAGGGTCTACCAAATGAGCTGTTACAATATTGACTTTCTATACTTCTTATTGACCATTGGTACTTGAATTATGACGTTGTTCTTGCAATTTCGCAGGTATGTTCGCTTAGTCATGTCGAGGTTGCATGACGGTGAAGAAGATATTAAGCGATATCATCCCCGGTAACTTTTCTTTCGGATACCATACTTTTAATTCTGCCTAAATTTGGCTATCTAGAGTTGACATGTTTAGATGAGAAGTCAAAGATCAATTAATGTGTATGGTACATTGAATACTCAACAAATTATATTCATATTCAATCATTTTTATTGAATTTTACTGTGCCATACCATTAAACAATACTTCTTCCATCCCAACCATGGCTTTAATTCATTCCACTTGGGGATGTCCCATCCATTGCTTTGCAAATCAATTTTTGGTTAGTCCCCAGAAATGAAGTTACCAAACTTCTTCCATTTTTCTTCCAAAAACAGCCCAATTGCTATTTGGCAGTTTGGCCCTACCGCCACCCTCTCATATTACAAGTACTGCCGATGTGCCACTTTCTCACCTCTCCTAAAAAAACCATTCGGAAAGCAATTCTAAAATAACAGTTGGGAGTAGTAATAGCACCTTTTGACTGTTCTAATACTTTTCTCCTAAAAGGGTAATGTTTACATCTAAGAACACGATGATGCACTGATTGCTGGATGTTTGGTCTGAATTGTCTGATCTTAGTGCACACTTCAACTTTCAGATTTTATGAGCTAAGAAGATCGCATGGTTTAGATGAGGAAAGGCCCTTTAATGGTGGAGCAGGTCCCCAAAAAATGAGCTCTGGACTTCTCAGTACGTGTTGGAAACAACATGATCTAGTTAATGTATGGAGTTGAGTTTTGTTGTCTGAAAGTGACATCATCTTACTTGCAGCTATTACTCTGAAGTGTGTTGGAGCATCAATGGGAGAAAAAGCGCCCTTATCAAAAAAGTTACCTGCCACAACTACTGTAATACATGTTTCCCTCCCTTTTGTTTGGGTTTCAAAACTTGCCCTTTCGCCTCACTTCTGCTTCTGTTTGGTGTTGTGAGCTTGCTATTGATTGACTTTTTATTCGGTTCATCCTTAAGGTTGGAAAGTTGAAGATTCTTTCTGAGAGCTTCTTCAAGTTGAAGTCTTTCAAGATTAGACTGTTTCTCCAAGAAGAGGTACCAAAATCACGTTCCAAAACTTTTCTCCTTGCTATTATTGGCACGTTCATCTTTTATTTTGTTTGCTCAATAGTTCGCCAAATTTTCTGCAAAAATTAAGTAATAGTTCATTCGTTCCTTTCACCCTCTTTGTGTTTAACAGAAATAAGTCTGCTGACCCAATTCATTAATTAGCTATGGTAAAATTTTGGAACTCTCCAATCCAAAACTGTACAGTACCTCACAAGTCACAACAAAGTCTGGTTTTTTTTCTTTTGGTTGTAACTAGTTTGCATGCCCGTGCCACGCCCGGGCTATGTATTTATATTGTTTATACTCGTTTTATAAGAAAAATGTTGGCTTATCTTTGTTCTAATAAATTACCATAATGATTATTTTCTATAAAGTAGCTAATACTATACTACTCTATGATAATTTATTACCATATCCTAACCGATAATTGTATTTAATGCTTTTTTTATGTTCTATCCAATTAATAAATGCCAAGTGTCCTCCTAGGAAAGACTTGGTTTCAGGTTTTAATATATAGTATTAGATTTGATTAGATTAGATAGTGTTTTGTAAGAATTAGGGAACGTTTTACATTCACTGATCCACATAGGGGAGACGAGGGACTCCCAACCTTACAAAGAAGGGCTAATTCAACAGAATTAGCTCAAAAGACTCTCTGAATCATGTTGCTTTTCCACATTTTGTGGTACATAGAGTTCTAACAAAAACAGCATATTGAATGGTAAACTATCTGCTCAACAGATGTACTAGACTGCTAGTTCCAAAGAAGACAATTTTGTTACTTATCATATGTTGTTGCCCCTAAAGCACAACGAGCTTGCTTCTTTCTCTGGTGATTGCCACGATAATGCCTTTTGGACCATCTTACCTCATGTTGGATACTGTAAGGAGGGTGTTTGGTTTTAAGCCATAGAAGGATCGATTTCCAAATCCCATGAGAGACTATGCAATTAAAGTATAGACGAGGAACAGACTTAGCTGTGCATTTGCAGAGGGGACATCTGTTGACCATGGGATAGCCACATAGCATAGATTATCAGTGGTGGCAAGGGTATTCTGCATAGCAAAGCTTGCAGTGATAAAGAGTATCTAGGTAGAGGAGCTGTGACCCATATGGTTTTGAACGAAATGACTCGTCTGAGCTTAAGTCTGAAGGAGTCGTAAGCTTGGCAAACCCCAGAGGCGAGGGCAGAGTACCATTTTTCTAGGGTGGCCGCAGCAGCATTTTTGAGCCAGATTTATTCTGACAGCCGAGAGGGGTTTAAGGTCTTTGGTGTCGATAATTTACGTTTATGATCGACAAGACTACGAAAATGGAGGCAAGAAGTAACTTTTAAATTAAACTGCCATCTGATATTTTTTCCTCCGCTGAGTCATATGCAAAATGAGGAGATATGAGTATATGACCAAAACTTTGGATTATTTTGAGCAGATTGAAACTTGAGATTATTTTGAGAAGATGAGTGAAACTTTGGATCACTTTGAGGAGATGAGTGAAACTTTGGATTTTGTCAGCAATTTTTCGTGAAAAATGCTACTAATCATTCGTACCTTTGATGAACTTCTATGTAGACAAAGTCATCATGTTTGAACTTGAGTTACATAAAATACAGCAGCGATAATACAAATAATGTTCCTGTCCTCCCAAGTTCCTTTCCTTATTTGACGTTTGTTGTCAAATGGTTTTTCATGGGTGGCCATCATATCTCATGGTAGTTGGTCTTGGTGGCTATGATCAGATTTGGATGGGGTTGAAAATGATTGAGTACCAGGAGGGCGCTGTGGTGGACAATGTAGTCTGACTTCTGAGACTGTTAGCATTTCCATGTATTTGTAGATTTTACTCCTTTTTCAAAAACACTTGTGAATGATGACTCTTTGTATTCTTTTAATCTCTGAAGTTATATTTTCCCCCCATATATGACAACTGAATTATAATTTATATTTTATTCAATGACTGTATAATGTCCACCTTACGACATAAGAATGCTGGAAAACCTCTTCCGCTTGCGGGCATAGAGGTATCTTGTAGTTTAACACTTGTAGTGGTAGAATAATTTATACTTATTGTTGCTCTTGCAGGGCTCTCCATTGTTTCGTAGTACTTCTGGTGTAATTTTCAGTGAACCTACAATGTATTGTGAAAATACCTATTTCAGGCTGCTACAACTTTGTTCAACTATTCTAGTTATGCAATTATCTTAAATTTTCCTCACACACGAATTAGAGAACATGGGCCAGGTAGTGATCTCACATCAGTTAGTTACGAACTTTCCACGGGGTTGTAAAATCCTTGACAATTCTATGCCAAGTACGCTTGAGGGAATTGATTAAAATATCTTCTTTTGGCCCTCGGCAGTTTAATTTCATAGCTCATTCAGGGGAGGGTGCTTGCTTATTTCTGATGCAATGGTATATATATGTCTGATATTTCGCATTGAGATTCATTCTGATTCTGAATGTTTGTCGGTTTGCCTGGCTTGTTGAGTGGCTTTGTTATTAAGATGTGAAAAATGGAAACTTTTTATGATTAGGAACTACTGTATGTATATTCCTAAGTCAATGTGAAGTCATCACTGGATCAAGAATATACTAGTTTTAGCTTATTTTGAAGAAAAACTGAATGGAATTTTCAAGCAACAAAGAGACGTTGTCAGGTTCAACCACTCGATTTTGGCATTGCTTACAGTCCCATGTGAATGTTATATATGGAAAATTTGGCCTATTTCGGAAAAGGAGAAGGTATTTTTTTTGGGGGGGGGGGGGGTGGGGCGTTTGACTACGTCCTCTTATTTGTTGAGTAGGATTGTTACTACAACGTCCCCTTAATGCTCCAAACTCCCAAAGAGCCTGTTACTCCTTAATCACTTACTACAAGGTCCTCAGGTAATTCTTTACTTCTAATAATGTACCATTTGGGTTTTGCTAGCTAGAGGACAGCGTTTATGATGATCGATCATACCTGCTCAAGTGTTGAGAAATTGTGAGCAAATTTGAACTTCAATGGGATCTGCTTGATTATGGTTACTCTGGTTTTGGAACGTTCTTACATGTAGTGTAGAAGCTGTACTGTTATCCATATGCTTGAGATTTTGGCCATGTTGGAAAAAGGAGTTTGCCTTCTTAATCAAGCTTTGCTCCAATTTGGCTCAACAGTTCTCATTGATTGAGTCTTTTTGTTAGAGGATAGAATAGGAATATTCTAGAGTCTAGGGTTAGAAATACCAACTATGTTATCAATAATAATCAGGGAATTATTCAGTATTCTAACATGGTATCAGGCTAGGTTAAATTACAAAACTAAAACCCTTCACCCAAATCCCTTGTGCTTCTGCTCCTGGCCGGAGATGGTGATTCTCTCCTCACCCATCTCCGGCATGGTGATTCTCTCCTCACCCATCTCCGGCCAGGCAAGTTTGTATTAGTTATTAGGCCTTTAGTTATTAAGATCATCAAATAAATCTCACGTTTTAGCCTTAGGCTTTATACGTGGAGTTTCATATTGTTCTTATTTTCAATCCCTGGCTCTCTACCCCTACATACTCCCATCGGATCCTGATCTCAAGGCTGATCTCATCAACGCCACAACAGCAGCCCATGCGACCCACGTCGACTCCAATCAAGCACCCACGGATCGCCAACGACCGCTTTTCACAGCCCACGGCTTGCCGCCCAGCCTTCTTCGCCGCTCATGCCGCACCTTGAGTAGTCTAGGACACTCTGCCGCCTCTCAGCCGCCTAAGCCACTGTTGCCGCCCCGTCGCTGCTGCCCGAGTCTTTTGCCGATGGCGGGGTTGCCCTTCCCACGGCTACAACCACTGTTTTTGTTATTTAATTCTCTTTTCATGCCTGTCCTATCACCCTACGGGGATAGTTGACTCTACAGACTTCCTACTGGGATAGTCGGTCGAGAGCCCACGGCCTCGCACCGAGTCTGTTTCGCATTTCCTTTTGTTTTTATTTTCAAAGTGGTCCGTGTTTCTCTGTTATGGTTGTGCCCCTCTGATCATGCCGTGGCATTACAATCTTGCATCCAGCCGAAACGTTCGTATAACTACCGTTCCAATTGCGGGGGAGTGTTAGAGGATAGAATAGGAATATTCTAGAGTCTAGGGTTAGAAATACCAACTATGTTATCAATAATAATCAGGGAATTATTCAGTATTCTAACACTTTTGTTTGCTATTCAATAAGATGACAAGATGAGTGTATTTGCTCGCTTATTCTATATGCTAGTTATGTGTTGCATTCACTATTCAGCTCCTCTGACCGGAAAGAACACCTGACATTACTTGCTTGTCGATCTTTATGCATGAACTACGTATGTACATATACACTTAGATCTGGTGATTAATAACCATTGTGAAATATGAGAATATGATGGTAAATTCTGTTTTTATTCATTTGATTTGGTTGAAGAAACAATTTCAGCTTGCGTAGTTAGGTTAGTGAACATTTTAATCCAAATCCATCAATTTCCCTTGGTCTCATTACGAAGTTTTGGGAGATTCTACTGGGTTTGTGCTCGTGAAAGGCATTGGATATATGTCTGGGTTTTTATTTTCCTGATTTTGGATTGAGTTGAGGTATAACATGACCTTGGTGCGCTTGCCTCTCTGTTTTTAAATTATCTGATTCTTACTTTGTGAGTTGTGGATGCCAGATTTACACACATTGTTTTGCGTCTGAAGAAAATCTGAGCACAAAGTGATGTGACATGTATTGATATGGGGAGGCTTGAAAATTTTGGACGGGTGACAATTTTTTACACTTGGTTTTGTCTTAGAAAGTAGGAATTTCGTCTTCCATGTTCCGGATAGGTAACTTAGTTTCAGTGGGCAGTCGAAACAGTGGAGGCATCATTGGTTATCACTGAGGTGTCTCGTCTTGGAAATCAAGTTCTGGACAGCACAGGACAATGACAATTGGAGTTCAAATTGGCAGGAATGCAGCCACATTATAAGCAGTATAACTTTTCCTTCTTAGTTAGAACTCATTGAACTTGAAAACTCCACTTTAGATTATCCACCTGCTGCTTTCAAGGGCTTTCCTTAACCAACTTAACTTTGCGTCATAAAACTTTTTGAGCCGGAAATATTTTGCTGTGGATCTCATTGATGTAGGTTTAAGCTTGGGAAACCCCAGAGGTGAGGGCAGAGTACCGTTTTTCTAGGGTGGCAGCAACAGCATTTTTGAGCCAGTTCAGCCAAGATGGGTTTAAGGTCTTTGGTGTCGATAATTTGCGTTTATCAGCGTCAATGACACAATGGAAAATGATGTAAGAAGTAATTTTTGAATAAACTGCCATTTTTTTTTTTTCCCGCTGTGCAGATGCAAAATGAGGAATTGAGAGGTATGAGCGTATGACCAAAACTTTGGATTATTGTGAGGAGATTGAAACTCGAGATTACTTTGAGAAGATGCGTGAAACTTTGGATTGTTGGCAATTCTTTCTAAAAATTGTAAGTAATCATTCTTACCTTTGATGAACTTCTATGTAGACTAAGTCATCATGTTTGAACTGAGTTACATAAAATACAGCAGTGAGAATACAAATAATCCAAAGTTTGTTTGTTGTTTTTTGTTTTGACTTACGCGGTCGCAATCTCTTAAAACTCTTATGAAAATTCCACAGCAGATCATAGTTACAATTTACTGAAAATTCCACAGCAGATCACAGTTACAATTTACGTTTTATGATTCAATGAGTACAGTGTACAATGTCCACCTTTGACATAAGATGATAAGAATGCTGGAAAACCTCTTCCTCACGGCATCTTAGGGGTATCTTAGTAGTTTAACACTTGTAGTGGTAGAATAATTTATCATTCTAGCTTTACTGTTGCTCTTGCAGGGCTCTCCATCAGTCCATTGGCAGTACATCTTTGATAATGAGATGGATACATTGTTTGATGTTGGAGTTGACAATGAGATGTGCTAGGTTTGCTCTCATTCTTTTGCAATTGAGTAAAATTAAGCGCAAAATGACCTTTACAGTATGTCAGATTTTATATTTAGCTTGTAACAATAAATTTCTTTGATATTTGGTTTGGTGTTCTATTACTTCAGTGAACTGAGTCGAAATGTTTGATGTTCAAGTGGTCAACATGGAAAATATCCCTTCTTAGGAATTTTAATTTTCCTACTCGTTGTGAGTAGTTGCCTATCGAAGATGACCGGGTAAGTAGGAATTTCCATAGAAGTTTACTCGGGGAACCAAATAATTCCCATGACTCTTTTAGGAAGTGGAAATCCATGTGAAATAGAAATTCCTAAAAAAATTTACCCTCCAATTAAATTCATCAAAAACAAGCATTACATAGATCCTAAATTTACCTAACCTAGGACATTATATTTCAATTGTTCATTTAAACAACCAGGAAACCCAAAATCTTACTCACAAAATTCCATGTCTACCCCAAAATCTCGTCGACAAACCACGGATCTGATCAGCAGTCTTCCGGATAATGTCGTTGATGAAATCTTTAGATGTTTGCCGATTGTCACGTTAGCTAGGACAAGTGCGCTGTCGAAGCAGTGGAAACGTCATTGGCTATCACTGAAGAGGCTCGATTTCAACAAGTTTTTCTGGAGAGCGCAGGACAATGAAGATAGCCTGGGAGTTCAAATTGGCAGCTAGGCAGCCACATTATAAGCAGTATACTTTTCCTTCACAATTGCACTATAGATGTATTTTATCTTTATATTCCAGAAGACTTCTCCTTCACAATTGCCCCATGGCTATCTTCACTTGCTAAAAAGGCCATAAAACATATCGAAATTGTCAATCACTCCACTATCGCACCTAGTGTTTCTAAGATCTTTTGGTGTAACGAGTTAGAAATCCTTGTACTCGAAAGCTTCACTTTAAACCGTCCACCAACTGGTTTTAAGGGATTTCCAAATCTTAAGCAACTTCGGGTGTGTTTGGCCAAGCTCTTGAAGTGTTTCTGGACTGTTTCTGGGTCCTAGAAACTGGAAACTGGCCAAACACACAAAACTGAGAAACTGTTTCTGAATTCTGAGAAGCACTTCTAGTGTAAATTTGTGCTTCAGAAGTAGAAGCTCCAATTTGGAGCTCCTCCTCCAGGAGCTGTTTCTCAGAAACTGTTTCTGAGAAGTAGTTCTGGTGAAGTAGGAGGTTGGCCAAACAGGCCCTTCAACTTCACAACATTCAATTTTCTGAGGCGGAAATATTTTGCAGTTTGATTGCAAATTCTCACCAACTGACTTTCCTTTGCCTTCAAAACTGTATTGGCATGGATCGTATCGTTGTAGATGTACCTGCTAGTCTTCGAAATTTATATATAGTTGGTGTGTTTGAGTCCCTAGCTTTGAAAAATGCTCGCAGTCTTGAAAGCTTTGGAGTAAACATGCAAAACCTGAAAGAATCCACATGTTTTGATGAAACAATAAAGGATGTCTATCTTCTTGTGAATTCATGCAAACTCAAGTCCGTCTTATTTAATGGTCTCTTTATGAAGGTAAACCAGCATGTCCGCTACATCGGTGTAGTTAGATTATCAGTTCATCTATGATTGGGATCACTTTTTATGAAAATCAGACAGCCCTTTGCTTGTACTTGTAAGTTGTTGGCTTCAGGTGGCATCACAAGATCTCTTCCTGTCGCGTTCAACCACCTGATACAACTTGATCTGTGGGCACTAGATTTGGGTGACATCAGTGTTTTCTGTTGTGTTCTCTGCTTGATTGAGAGTTGCCCTCGCATCGAGAAGCTCAACATTTCAGTATACATTCCTCTTCTCTGATCTGAGCTAATATTTCTAAAATGTTTTTTTCTTCTTCTCTGTGACTAAGAATTCACCCAATTTTGCAGGTTGTCGAAAGCAACGATGATGCTGATGACGAACACAAAGTAGACTACAATAGAGACCTTAAACTGTATCACCTTCTTAAGATTGGAATCTTGGGCATCAGTGGCTCAAGTGCCGAGCTGAAATTGATTGAATACTTGCTCACGATCTCAGAAGTGCTCCAAGAGTTGCTGTTCAAATGTCATGACAAACTTGATGCTGTGGCGGAGCTAAAGGTGTCAAGAGCGCTGATGCAATTTACGAGAGCGTCTCGAAGGGCAAGTGTAGTTTGTATGGAGAACTAGGGTATGAACTATGAAGACACCCTACTTGTTCTAGTGCACCGTACTTTCTCAAGTTTTGCTCTCTTGATTTGGACACTCGATGTGAAGTCAGTTTTACACTTTGATTTTTCACACTTTTCTCTGTTGAAATGTTGAATGGGTGGTGATTCCCTTGGAAATTATGGAAAGAACCAGGGAGAAGTTTTTCCATAAAACACATAGCACACGATAACAATGAACAACCACACAATGGGTTTCCAAATAAAGTTACAAAGAAGCTTTGCTCCACTTTAGCTTTAAAGTTTTCCTTGATCGAGTTTTGCATTTGGTATCTAATAAGATCAAGGACCTTTTGTGCTCACTTCCACAGTGCTCTTGGATTATTCGAGCACATGTGGTTTGTTTTTAAGGTACAACGTGGGGTTAAACTCGTCCATGTTGAGGGCAATGACCAAAATATGGTTGCTAAATGGTAAAACTATCATATGTGCTGAAAAAATTCGATTTTGCTCGGAGAAGACTCGGTGGTGACACGAGGGCGACTTTTGGGCTATTTTTTTGGAGGGTTTGACATGTGTCTTTGGACATGTGTGGCATCAAATGGTCTCAAATTTGATTGATATCGCCAAGGCACGCCGTTAGAAAGCCCCACAAAGAATTTGAGCCATTTCAGAGTCAGTGTTTCGCTGGGTGTTTCGGGCACTAGAGTGTGGCTTGTCACGAATTCTTTAATTATTCACTATCCAAATAAAAAGATTACTTATCGAACTTTGATTGAAATGACTCTTTGAATAATATTCACTACTAGTCTTTACACCGTGCTACGCACGCTTTTCGTTGATTACCATGTTTCATCTTATGCGTAAATTAGTGAAATAGAAATATTACAATATTAGGTATCGGAATCTTCAATTTCGCCAAACCGCATAATACTAATTCTTGTAT
>JBBYHQ010000007.1:1417176-1439062 GCA_038382645.1 Spergularia azorica | reverse complement strand
AGGAGAGATAATGAGAGTCTGTCGGGGAGGAGAGATAATGAGGATGGGACTATGGAAGGCTTCTTTTTTCTTTTTTTCTTTTTCCTTGATTGTTTAAATGGCAGTGGGCTGGACTTGATTTGCTCAAAGATATTGGGCTTTTAAAAATTTAGATAGGAAGCATTATGGACAGGAGGCCGGGGGGTACGTAGCTCTACGTACCCCCGGTGTACCTAATAATTTGTGCCTAACTAAAAGATGACACATTTAACTTTGGTTGAATTGACTCTTTCAATATTATTTATTTTATTGCTTAACGAACTCTTTGTAATGAAAAGCCCATTGAAGAATGCAAGAACCTACATGAAAAAACAACAACAACGATTTTTTAAAAAAACCATCCATAGTACCTTTTGGATTATTCGAGCACATGTGCTTTGTTTTTTGGGTACACCGTGGTGTGAAAGTCGTCCAAGTTAAGGGCAATGACCCAAATACTATTGCTAAATTGTAAAACTATCATATGCTCTGAAAAAGTCCTATTTTGCTCGGAAAAGACTCGGTGGTGACACGGGGCAACTTTTGGGCTAGGTTTCGAGGGTTTGGCATGTGCCTTAGTACATGTCTTGCGTCAAATGGTCTCAAATGTGAATTATATGGCCCAGACACACCTTTAGAAATCCTCATCAAGAATTGGAGCCATTTCCGAGTTAGTGCTTTGTTGGGTGTTTCGAGCATTCGAGTGTTCTTGCCACCAATTCTTTAAGTTTTCAGTATGCAAACATAAAGATAACACATCTAACATAGGTTGAAATGACTATTTGAATTAAATTTACTTTATTGGAATTTAGTTCTATGATGGTTCGCTTGTACTGGCGAAATCGTGGGTCCCATTAACATGGTGATTTCGAAATTTCGCCCCAGATGGGATTGAGTACCTCGATTTACTTTCCTTGTGTTCAAAATTTCGCCTCTTGAATGGGGTTTTCGAACCAAAAAACTTCACCCCTGAGATAGAGACGGATTCGGACTCGAAATTCGTCCCTGAAATGGGGTTAAAAAACGAGACCGTTAATAACGGTGAATGTATTCGGCATACTCACTGGGTACGCACATGTGCGTGAGAACACGAGCCGAGCCGAACGGTGGAGGAGGCGCGTGCATGGGGAGACCATAGTCTTCCCTCCATAATCACTTCAAACGCTATTATTGGACCCCCATATATAAATACATGAAAATTCTGCTCAAATTCCAACGTGGGACAAACAAAAAATGTGTTAACAAAGTGTTTCCCAAAGGTTCAAAACCTTTGCATTACCAACACATACAGCTAAACATGTGTGTTTAATTTCTAGTAGCTAGCACTGTTGTCACCTTCTACAATTCATAAGCGAGAAAGACAAATGAGTTTGAAGTACCAATTTTAACCCTGGTTGTCAGTAGTCGTGCTGTATCGTTTCAAGGTCTGGTTAATCTATTGTTCAACCCCAAGTTAAGACGTGAACATAATTCGTAAGATTATTCACAAAAACAGAGTGAATAACCTTACAAAAATTACCAAAAAAATAAAAAAATAATTCGTAAGATCAGCTATATTTTACGATAAGTGTAACTGTATTTTCATCGATAAACTGAGATAGACGATGCTTTGCAAGAAAAGTACAGTCTTATTAATTCTGCAGAAAGAATTTGCATGTCAAACAAGACTGCAGATGGTACATCACAATACAGAGCAACCAAGTAATCAAGGCCGTCTCGACAAGTTCTCTAAGCAAACTAGGCGCGACTCTGGAGACGTTCTCTTAAACGCCATCAGCCTTCTTGAGACACTAAGTTCTTCCACGGCATCAAGTTTGTTGCATTTGAAGAAAAACTCTTGGAGTTGTGGTGAAATCGTAAGCAGGTATTCAATCAATTTCAGCTCCGGACTTGATCCACTGATACCAGTGAATCTAACCTCAACCAGGGTTTTTAATTTTAGGTTTTTATTAAAATCTACTTGGTGTTGATCAGTTTTTTTGCTTTTAACAACCTGTAGAAAAGAAAAATAAAAAGGGAAGTTTTTAATCATAAAGGACTAAACAAGTCGGGTGAAAATAAAGATGTGCGGCTCCAAGTAGTAGGCCAGGAGAAATATATGCATGCAAGTATAATGTACTTACTGATCGATATCCCGAGCTTCTCGATACAAGGACAACTCTCAATCATGTCGATAACATATTTGAAAACAAGTAATTCACCCAAATTTAGATCACTTAGGTGGAGCTTTCCAAGGTGGTTGAACGCGACAGGAAGAGATCTTGAGATTCCACTTCCAGCCAAAAACTTCAGTTACAAGCAAAATCGAAGTCAAATATTAAACAGACATAAATCAAAATCGAAATCAAAGACACATATGACAGAGAACTATGCCAATGTGATGAGGATTAAGGAGTTTACCAAAGAAAAGAGACCATTGAGTTGCATGCGCTCGAGTTGACACGAACTTGCAAGAAGGCAGACACTCTGAATTGTTTCAGTAGCCATGAAATTTTTCGGCATTTCCAAGCATGAGCACAATGAGATGCTTTTAAGACTGCGAACATTTTTGAAAGCTAGAGACTCAAAAGCACTATTTATAGTTAACATTTCAAGACTTGGTACGTCTACGACAATACAGTCCAAACCAATGCAATACTCAAGCTTTAACCTAGTCAGTTGCTGACAACCTTCAATTAAATTGCAAAGTATTTCGGGCCGAGAAAATCTGATATAGGAGAGAAATAAGGTACTTGAGTTTCGGAAAGCCCTTAAAACCAGTTAGCGGAGCTTGTAGAGTACAGTTCTTAAGTTGTATATCTACTGATTCACTGCACCAAAAGATATGAGAAACAACAGGTATACGAGTGGACGAATTGGCAATGAATATCTGTTTTAGCTCTTTCTTAGCGACAAAAGATAGCCATGGCGCAATATTGAAGGCGAAATCAAACGGAAGATGAAGATAAAATCCTTGTATGGGGCCTTTGTGAAGGAGAAGTATGCTGCTTATAATGTGGCTGCATTTATCCCAATTCGAACTCCCATAATCACTTTTCTGCGATGCCCAAAAATCGTGTTCGAAGGAGAGCTCTGATAGCGATACCCAATTACGTCTCCATTGTTTCGACAGCACGCTTGTCCTTGCTGCCATGCGAATTGGGAGGCGTTTAAGGATTTCATCAGCCACGCTATCCGGAACATTGCTGATCAAATCCTCGCTTTTTCGACAACGTTTTGACTAAGACATGTAACTGGAATCGATGTAACTAATCAGACCGATGATAATTCCAAGTATGTAGATTTTTATTATTCCAGTTGGTTGTATGTAAAAACTTAACCCGGAAATTTAAAACGCAAGCGGTCGAATTCTTTGGTTGTTAATTGAATAAATCTGATGGGTAATAATAAGGGGGGGTTGATCGAGTTGCGTACCTAGTACTCTAGTATGTCGTCCTACGCTGGAGATATGGCGGCCCGATCCTCTCATCCGAGCGGAAAGAAACAATGGTGTGAGGGGTTGTGTTTAAAATTCTGGATTGAAGGGTTAATGAGTGTTAGTGGGCGGAGGTTAATTTGGTTTTTGAGTTCGAGATAAACCCGAATTTACCAAAAAAGAAAAGCAAAAAAGTTGAAGACGAATGTGAAGTATCGGAGTCTAAACGGTTCAGTTTGGTACGAGTTCGAGTCGGGTGGCATATCACTAAGTTCACAACAAAGGTTTCCTATTAGTTGTAAGTTTGTAACGCTGATTCATTTCTTAGGCTCGGATTCAAGACATCTATTTTTGCAATGCAAGTGAGTCTTGAATTGGCTTTTTAGATTGTAAAGAGAATCCTCATCTATCCTTTAGGCCTCAAGTTTGAGACTCGATGGTGACCTCAGCTCATTGGAGTTGAGCTGAGGTAGGCGTTATTGTCTCGAGATTCTATCTTGACTCCCGAGCCAAAGTTCGAACGAGGTGGCTTAGAGAGAGCTCTCCCCTTTTGCCTCCTAAGTCAATCCTGTCAGCTTTGGCTCGCAAACTCCATGTGCCGTTTGTCGGCTAGGGTCATAGGGCGGGGGTTTACCCACAGCACATCAAAAGAGTAGCGGTTGCAGGCTCCAACATTTGAAAAAACAAAATAGAAAAATATTTGTCGAGTTTGCAAGAAAACTAGAGATCGAGTACTAATCACATTGGATTGGTCATGAATTTTGTACTTTTCAGAGTGAACAAATATGGTATATTTTCAAGCTACCCCCGAGGTTTACGTTTTTTCCCATGGTACCCCTCTGATTCTCGTAATATCCACGGTACCCTTGAGATTTATGTTTCACGCAGCAGGCCCTAAGGAGAAGATAGGCCACAAGCCTGGTGAGGTTCCATCTCAAAACCAATTGGCAATGAGAGGAGTAGCCCACTAGCTTATAAAGCTATCTCCTCACACTTATTTTACAGATGTGGGACATTTTTCAGCACACACACATGGGAATTGACTCAACAATCTCCCCCTTTCACATGTGTGTGTGTGTGGCCGCAACTCCCCCTCAACCGAGCAAACCTATCGTGAGACCGATGCCCCTAGCACCGATTATCCTCGGTGGTCCATTCCAACGAAGCTGCGTACTCGGCCTAACGATGCCATTGCACCAGTGCCCCCTAGACCAAGAGACCCCAGCCATCACCACATCGGACCTGCGCATCCCCGGCTGAACCATCGGCTCTGATACCAGTTATTAGCTCCGCGCAGCAGGCCCTAAGGAGAAGATAGGCCTTAAGACTGAAAAGGTTCCATATCAAAACCAATTGGCAATGAGGAGTAGTCCACTAACGTATAAACCTATCTCCTCACACTTATTTTACCGATGTCACGATGTGGGATAATTTTTTGCACACACTTGGGAATTGACTCAACACTTACTTAATTTACTATTAAAAAGCGCATATGCAAATTCATTATTCACACAAAAGCTCCAAGAAAACCATATTATTTACTCAAACAACAGAAAGGCCCGCCTCAAAGCCAGACAAATTACTTTGTACATGATATAGTTTGAACGAAAAACTAGGCTAAGTAAGGCTTAGAAAAGCATAAAATAATGCAGGCAATTGAAGCATGCCTACATCGCCTACATGACTCAAACAGACGTAACCTAAGATTGTCGTGTTTGAGTCATGTACAATTGTACAGCCGAAGGTATATATATAAGCCTTTCTAATTAATACCCCTTAATGGAAGTAGACGTGCCTTTGGAGATGCTCTCGTAAATGCTAAACGCTTCATTATCATCTTCGGCTCGTCCGCTTTATCGTCAGGGAAACATTCGAACCACAACACTTCGAGCACAGGTGAGTGTGCGAGCAGGTATTCAATCAATTGCAGATCCGCACTTGATCCCCTGAGAAACGTGACCTTAATATTACGAAGATGTTTCAATTTAAGGTTTTTATTGTAGTCTACTTTGTGTTCACCAACATCGTCAAGGCTTTCATCAATCTGAAGAAAGGGAGAAAACAAGTTCAGAGTTACAAACGAGTGAACATGGGTATGTAGCAGGAAGGTATACATGTAAGAATGATGTCCTTACCGCAATGTCGAACTCCTCGATGTAGGGGCAACTCTCAATCATGCCGACAACATAACTAAAAACACTTAAACCATCCAAATTTACGTAATCTAGACGGAGCTTTTTAAGGTGGTTGAACGCGACAGGAAGAGATCTTGTGATACCACCTGGAACCAAGAACTTACAGTTGCAAGCAAAATCGACGTCAAATACTAAAGATAGATAGCCACATATTTTCATATAAAGCAAAGGCAGAATTATGTCAATGCAACAGACTTAGCTTGTGAGTTTTACCTCAGAAAAGAGACCGTCAAAATCAATGTACTGGAGTTCACACGAACTTGCAAGAAGGCAGATGTTCTTAACTGTTTCTGTGGCTATGACGAATCCCTCCGGCATTGCCAACATGGACACAAGAATACTTTCAAGACTGCGAACATTTTTGAAAGCTAGAGACTTAAACTCAGCTATTATAGTTAATTTTCGAAGACTAGGTACATCAATAACAATATGATCCATACCACAACTATCGCTAATTTGTAATGTAGTCAGTTGACCACAATTTGCAGTCAAACAACCAAATATTTTGCGGCTCAGAAAAAATGTGATGGTCTGCAGATAAAATCAAAAGGTAGAGGCTTTAAAGTCAGGTTTGAGAGTCTTAAATGTACTAATTCACTGCACCGATAGATCGGAGAGGCGAGAGGTTGAACAGTTTCAAAGTAACTATCAACTTTTATGTTTTTTTACCGACTTTGTAGCGAGAACAGATAGCCATGGATCAATTGTGAAGGAGAAGTTCTGTGGAATGTGGAGAAGAATTTCTTGTATTGGCCTATCGCGAAGGTTTATCAGTATGCTGCTTATAATGTGGCTGCCTTTCTCCCAATATAAAGTGCCGTCTTCCCTTGTAAATTGCTGCCAGAAATCTTTATCGAAGGTGAATTTGGACAGGGATAGCCAATTGCGTCTCCATTGTTTCGACAGTACACTTGCCCTTACCGCCATGTGTAGGGGTAAGCGCTTAAGGATTTCATCAGCCACGTTATCTGGAACACTGCTGATCAAATCCTCACTTCGTCGACATAATTTTGATGACGACATGGAATTGAATGAAGATCTTTAGCCATTAGAACGATAATTTTGTTTTGAACTGAGAGACAACAATATTATTATATTGTAAATAAAGTTTATCCATAATAGGATATGGTAGGTAGATAATAATTGGTAATATTATTCTAATAAAATAACATCATTATTTAATTTATGGAAAAATAGTTATATAAATAGTAATTACTTGATTTATGACAATTTGATCGAAAATCTCACGGGTGTTCCGAAATGGGACTTTGGCTTTTGAAATGTGAATTTTCCTCTAATTACATTACAAATATCCATCGGGTGTTCGAAATGAAATTTTAGATTTTGAAAGGTAATTTTCATCTAATTACATTACGAATATCCTACGGGTGTTCGCAATGAGATTTTAGATTTTGAAAGATAATTTTCCATCTAATTACATTACATTATAAATATACCACGAGAGTTCAAAACGACATTTTTAGGTTTTGGAATGCAACGTTCTATCTAATTACATTAAAATTATCCCACGGGTGTTCGATACATGATTTTAGGTTTTTAAAAATGATTTTCCATCTAATTACATTTACAAATATCCCACGGGTGTTCGAAATGAGATTTTAGGTTTTGAATGGTGTCTTTCCATCTAATTACATGACAAATATCTCACGGGTATTCGAAATGAGATTTTAGGTTTTGAAAGGTGACTTTCCATCTAATTACATTACAAATATCCTACGGGTGTTTGAAAAGAGATTTTAGGTTTTTAGATAAAAATTTCGTTTGCATAATTTTAACATTTAAACATAAATAGTCAGAGCGTTGCAAGGGCCATCAAACTAGTTTGTATATATATGTTAGACTAGAGGTGGCCATCTGGCCCGAACAACCAGGCTTGCCTTGACCCGACCCGACCCTGGTCAAACCCTAGCTCAACCCACCCGGCCCTAACTCGCCCAACCCTGTTTGAAGTAGGGTCGGGTTAGGGTTGCATTTTTCGAACCCTAACCCTGTGGTCAAACCCGGCTCTAACTTTGACTCTAACCCTGGCCCGCCCACCCAAACGACAACTTCTTTAAAAACTAGTTGTTTAACACCCCCCAACCCGCCCCAACGCTACTTATTTAAAAAAAAAATAGCTGCATCCTTACTATCATAGGTCTATTGAATGATGATATCTTATACTATATATTAAAACCTGTGTTAAATTCAATGACCACGTTCACCGGCTTCAGTTAGCCTTCTCCAATGCCATGTGACATCTTAATTAAAAAGCTCAATAAAAAAATCGTTATTGTTTCCAAATCCAATTATTGTCATTTTAATTTGCAAAAAAGATTATATCGTTTCCTTTTTCTGTATCCAATTATTGCCATTTTAAATTGCACTTACCTTAACAATATTACCTATAGCAGTTTTGAACTCACTTTAAAAAAAAAATAGCAAATAAAAGTTAATTCAGGCATAGCTCGAGTAGTAAACTAGTCATTGTATAAAACTATGATAACGGATGAGAGGATAGTAGAATGACAACAAAATAGTATAACGTGTGACATGATAGTGGAATGAAAATGAAATATTATAACCGGTGAGGTAAAAGTGGAAAAGAAAATAAAATATGATGAGTTAATACAAATAAATAGGAAAATTGGCAAAAAAAACCACCTTTAAGTTTCATAAGTTTGGAAACAACCACCTTTAAAAATTATCTTTGCGATGAACCACCTTATAAAATTGATAAGCGTTGGTAAGACCACATACTGTCCTTTGGCCTCCACCAAACCACCCTTGACTACCATTGACCACCCCTCGCCCGCCTTATATCACCACCAGCCACCCTCGAAGATCACAAAAAGTAAAAATTAATCTATAAAATTAATTAATATATTTATTATACTATGCCAATCTTAATCTAACCCCACTAAACATTTTATTAGTATACTAACTACACTAGAAAAAAAAAAATATTTTACCCTCTTTCATCTCGCCAAACATACTTTACCATTTGATATACTAATTTGGCGGGATAAAAGAGGGTGAGAAAGTTTTTTTTTAGTGTAATTAGTATACTAATTTGATATTTAGTTGGGGGGGGAGTTTAAGATGGACATAGTCTATTAAATATATTAATTAAGTTTTTGAATTAAGAATTTTTTTTATTCGATTTTCAAAGGTCGTTGGTGGTGGTATAAGGCGGTTTCAGGCGGGGAGGGGTGGTCAATGGTGGCCAATGGTGGTTTGGTGGAGGTCAAAGAACAGTAGGTGGTCTCAACAAGGCTTATTGATTTTATAAGGTGGTTTTTCGCAAAAATAATTTTAAAAGGTGGTTGTTTACAAAGTTGTGAAACTTAAAGGTGGTTTTTTGCCAAATTTCCAAATAAATAATAATATAATATGACGGGTGACAAAAATAGAAAGAAAAACTAATGTAAAATATCGTTCCTAATAAGATTACAAAATAAACCTATATTTTTATTAAACGAATATAAACAATATAAATAGGTAGCCCGGGCGCGGGCCGGCGGGCATGCAAACTACTTTAATATAAGATTAGAACCCTCATATAAAATGAGTAGATGAGTTACTCTATAAATTATGCATAATTTTATATCGGGTTTTCTAACGTGTGAACATAGGGCACATGATAAAACTCTATCTACTTCCTTAATTAAGTGACATTTTCACTTGAAAAAACAAATTGCGGATTCTTTTTGATTAATTCATGAGAATATCACTTAATTAAGGAAGGATATGAAGTCTTATAATGTGCCCCATGGGCACACGTTAGAAAAATCCATTTTCTATTTCGTGACCCTTAGCTTTTAAATCACATATAATGTAGTTAAATCATAAACTAACACGATCACTAAAAGCAATAATGATCACGGTAATTGTTAAACGGTTCACTTTTAAACCAATTAAAGTGGTATCACAAATTTTTTATTGTGAGACCATCTCATATGACTTTTTGTCTTCCTTATTTCGTAAGATTTAAGACGTAACAACATCTATTTTAATTCTTTAATTTGTTGACTGAATATGCAAGTCGGCACCACCCCTCGATTATCGTAAATTATATATACTATTAATCACTTACCTTTTTATTTTTAAAAAAAAATTGTGATTTGACCCTGTATATATAGTTTACTTTCAAGCGGATGGAGTACAATTGTACAGGTCTACAAAATAACCGAACCCGTGGAGGAGCCGAACCTACAAATTACAAACTCACCGTCCATACACAAGAAGCGCGTGCAAATTCATGGTTCACAAAAAGCCAAATTGTTTAGGCAAACAACCGAAGGGCTCACAACAACACAAACTGTTTTTGTATATGAAATACCAATGCTTATTGAAGAATCTGATGATTGAATCCATGAAGATCAAGAAAAAAGTGTTTAGCAAACAAATTGTAACAATGTAAATTAGAGAATTTGTATAGTGATGAAAATTCTTGTTGTATTTCTGATAATGTCACATGAGTTACAGGACACATGATATATATCTTACAAGCATCCAATGTTGGATCATTACAACTGATGTTGATGTTAGCTAGAATAGAACATTTTTTTCGAAATAAGGCTCAAAAAATAAATGTTAAACAAAATGGGTCGAATTTGAACTTATTCAACCTTATGGGGTGCACGTCACCCCATTTCAGGGCGGTTTTTAAGTGTGTCAAACAGTACCAATATGGCTCGAGGGAGAAGTCATTGACCACCTAAAACCGCCATTGGGACTGGCGGTTTCAAGTGAAGTAAAACCGCCATTCTCACTGGCGGTTTTAATGTGAAAAGCTTGATTGGTTCTGTTTGACACACTTAAAACCGCCATTACCACTGGCGGCTTTGTCGACGTGCACCCCATAAAGTTAAATAAGTTTAAATTCGACCCATTTTGTTTAACATTTATTTTTTGAGCCCTATTCCGAAAAACAGTTCGCTAGAATACGCTACTTCTAATTATAGCAAATTTCTATAAGCTTCTTCTATCACCATTTTGGCAATGTCTTGTTTCACTCGACTTTGACTCCACTAGACTCACATGCGCTTCATTGTCTTTTGTTCTCTGAAATCGACCATGCTTGCTGCTGCTGTTGCAATCTTGACTTGCATTCTGTTTCCTTAGCATCAATCCTGATGTTTCTTCTTTACACTTATACCATGCTCTTGGTCCCTAATTCTCTATTGTGAGAAGGCCTACCATGCTCTTTGCGCTCCCAGGAGCATGATATAATTTGCTCCTGAAATAGTTTGAAGGAGAAGCTAGGCTAAAGGCTTAGAAAAGCATAAAATAATGCAGGCAATTGAAGATGGCTAAATGCCTACAGCTAGCCTACATTCGCAGCTTGTCGTGTTTAAACTTCTCAATGGAAGTAGACGTGCCTCTGGAGAGGCTCTCTTAAATCCTTACAGCTTTATTATCAGGTTCATTAGCTTGTCCTCAGCATTGTAATAACAGCAAAAGTCCAACCACAACACTTCGAGCACTGGTGAGATTGCGAGTAGGTATTGAATCAATTGGAGCCCCGGACTAGATCCTGTGATTTCTGAGAATGTAATCTTACGAAGGTGTTTCAATTTAAGGTTTTTATTGTAGTCTACTTTGTGTTCACCAACATCTATATCATTTAAGCTTTCAGCAACCTGAAGAAAGGAAAAAAAAAGTTCCGAGTCAGCGAATCACATCAAATGACAAAATTCTTAAACATGGGTATAGTAGCAGGAAGGAATATATGTACGCATGATGTCCTTACCAAAATCTCGAGCTCCTCGACGTAGGGGCAACTCTCAATCATGCCGAGAACATAACCAAAAACTCTTAAATAATCTAAAACTATAAATTCTAGACGAAGCTTTTTAAGGTGGTTGAACGCGACAGGAAGAGATCTTGTGATTCCACCTGCAGCCAATAACTTCCAATTACAAGCAAAATTAACATCAGATACAAAATATAGATAGTCACATACTCCGTATTTTTCTATAAAGAAGACGCAGAATTATGTCAATGCAATGGACTTGTGAGTTTACCTTAGAAAACTGACCATCCTTAACTGTTTCTGTGGCTGTGACGAATTGGTTCGTCGAAGACAAGGACACTGTAATACTTTCAAGACTGCGACCATTTTTTAAAGTTAGAGACTTGAAGTGACCCGATATAGTTAACGTTTGAAGGCTGGGTACATCAACAACAATATGATCCATACCAGTACACGAGAGAATCGTTAATGTAGTCAGTTGGAGACAATTTGCAATCAAACGATTAATTATTTCCGGCTCAGAAATTGTGATATCCACAAACACAAGATCCTTAAGTTTCGGAAAGCCCTTAAAATCAAAAGGTGGAGGCTTTAAAGTCAGGTTGAAGAGTCGTAAATATACTAATTCACTGCACCGATAGATCTGAGAGGCGAGAGGTTGAACAATTTTTGAGTAACTCTCAATTTCTATCTCTTTTACCGCCTTTCTAGCGAGATCAGCTAGCCATGGATCAATTGTGAAGGAGAATCCTTTTGGAATGTCGAGAAAAATTTCTTGTATTGGCCCATCACGAAGGTTTAGTATGCTGCTTATAATGTGGCTGCATTCTTCCCAATATAAACCGCCGTCTTCTCTTGTAAATTGCTGCCAGAAATCTTCATCGAAGGAGAATTTGGACATCGATAGCCAATTACGTTTCCATTGTTTCGACAGTACACTTGTCCTTGCAGCCTCGTGTATGGCAGTATGGGCAAGCGTGTAAGGATTTCATCAGCCACATTATCTGGAACACTGCTGATCAAATCCTCGCTAATTCGTCGACACAATTTTGAGGAAGACATGGAAGATCTTCAGCTAAATAGAATGATAACTTTGTTTATATTAAGTTTTTCAAATTATTCCTACAGATATTGGTATAGTTACTCCACATCTATCATCAAAAGTTTTACAAAAATTTGTATATATGTACACAGCAATAGTCCTAAAGCCGATCAACTTTTATTTGGAATATTTCCAATTACTTTGTTGATCGAATAGGCAAGTTGACACTACACTTCGATTATCATAGATTATTATTATTATGTACCAAACTATCCTAATTAATTAAACACCAACCTTCTTATGGATTAGTACAATTGTACAAGTCTACAATATAACCTAACCTCAACTCGTCTCAACTCTCAAGTATGACACTCAACTAGTTCACTGCTCGGGCTACGCCCGAAATACAATTTTATCATTTTATTTCTTTGTGAACAAATAATTTATCAATAAATTTTATTATTTATAAAACTCACTTTCAATATCGATGATATAATTTCACTTCAAATAAGTATTAAAGAAGGTACAAAAATATAAAATAATAAGGTAAAGATGAAATCAATTAATAGTAAATATTGATTTTTTATAAAAATAAAAATTGTGATTTTTTTTATATGGAAAACGTTATTGACATGTCACCATTTATGGAATGTCCATCTACACTCTTTACCATAAAGATATTTTAAATGAATTTTTTAAATAAAAATTTTAAGTGAAAATTAAAGAGGTATGCCACGTGGCATGACAGATGGCCTAACTGAAGCCCGTGAACGTGGTCATTGCCTCTAACACAGCTTAATGTCTAGGTTGTTGCATTCAAACTCGTCTCAACTCTCAAGTATGACACTCAACGTCTAGGTTGTTGCATTTAAACTCGTCTCAACTCTCAAGTATGACACTCAACGTCTAGGTTGTTGCCTTTAAGATCAGGATGGTCATTCATTCGAGTAAACCTGATACGATGTGCTAATATGCTCATTTAAAACCATACCAACGACAACAGCATGCGGTGTCGTGATTCTTTTTTTTTTTTTCCGAAAATTAGACGTTGATAAAAGAAAGGTAAATCCACGTTACAAACCATTAGCTTGTTGTAGTTGATGGTGTCGTGATTCTGATCTGGTATTTCGCTTAAGGTTAGTAGGAAAGACACTTAATAATGGTTTAATGTCAATACTTTAGAGCATCCAGTAATGAAGAAAAGAAAAACTTCAATTGCTAGTGTACAAGAAATGTTTTTAAGGATAAATAACTAGATTAAGGCTAATTAGATTGTCTAAGCGTAAAAGGCAAGACTTGTAGAATGGCTACGTTCATTGGTAAATGACCTAACCTAAGATTGTCGAGTTTGCAATTAAACGATGCTTGAATTAATAGTACTATAGATGTACTGGAAAAGAGTTGAGAATACCAACTGAAGTAAAGAATTTGCAGGTACACACAAGACAGCAGAAGGTATATCAAAGTACACAGCAGCGCAGTCGTAGTGGAAGGCTAAGCTAGGACGTCTCACTCCTCCGAATAACAAAGTAGACGTGCCTCTGGAGATACTCTCTTAAATGCTGCCAGCTTTCGTGTCACTCGTAGCTCTTCCACGGCATCAGAATTGAAACATTTGAACCACAAAACATCGAGCACAGGTGTGATCGCAAGCAGGTGTTCAATCAATTGCATCTCTGCACTTGATCCCCTGATATCCGTAATGTTAATCTTACGAAGGTGTTTCAGTTTAAGGTTTTTATTGCAGTCTACTTTGTGTGCACCAAAGTCCAAGTTTTCAGCAACCTGAAAAAAGGGAAAATAGGTCCTGATTAACAAACGACTAAACGCGGGTATAGTAGAAAGGAATATATGTAAGAATGATGTCTTTACCGAAATAATGTTGAGCTCCTTAATGTAGGGGCAACTCTCAATCATGCCGAGAACATAACTGAAAGTACTCGAATTATCTAAATTTATACAACTTAGACAGAGCTTTTTATGGTAATTGAACGCGATAGGAAGAGATGTTGTGATGCCACCTGCAGCCAAGAACTTACAATTACAAGCAAAATGTGAAGTCAGATCGATAGGCACATAATTTAATTTCCTCAAATCAACGGACTTATGAGTTTAATTACCTCAGAAAAGTAACCATTAAATTTCTCAATGGACTGGACTTCACACGAACTTGCAAGAAGGCAGATTTCCTTAACCGTTTGAGTGGCTATGGCGGATTCCTTCGGCGTTGGGAGGCATACTTTAACACTTTCAAGATTGCGAAGATTTTTGAAAGCTAGAGACTCAAACTCACCGTCTATAGTTAAAGTTCGAAGACTAGGTACATCAACAACAATATGATCAATAACAGTACACCCCTCAAGCGATACTAAAGTCAGTTGGTGACAATTTTCAATCAAACAACCAAGTGTTTCGGGCTCAGAAAATCTGATAGCTTCAAGATAAAGAACATTAAGTTTCGGAAAGCCCTTAAGACCCGAAGGTGGAGGATTTAGAGTAACGTTGTCAAGTTCTAAATGTACTAATTCACTGCACTGATAGATGTGAGAAGCAATTGGTTGAAGATAATCCGACTCATTGACAATTACGATATCTTTTACCACCTTGTCTGCGATAATCGATAGCCATAGGTCGATTGCACAAGTGAAAGAGAAGTTATCTGGAATGTTAAGAAAAAATTCTTGTATTGGCCCAACGTGACGGACAAGTATGTTGCTTATAATTTGGCTGCATTGCTCCCAATACATATTCCCATCTTCGCTTGTAAATTGCCACCAGAAATCACTACGGAAGGAGAGGTTGGACAGCGATTGCCAATTGCGTCTCCATTTTTTCGACAGTGCACTTGTCGTTGCTGCCATTTGTATTGACAAGCGCTTAAGGATTTCATCAACCACATTATCTGGAACGTTGCTGATCAAATCCTCGTTTCGTCGAAGCAATTTTGAGGAAGACATGGAAACTTGAGATGCAATTTTTTGCATACGATAATTTTCTCTCAGCGGCTGTATTGACACATGATATTTTTGTTTATTAGGGTTAGATATTTCAATGAAATATTTTTAATTGCACAGAAATATTTTATTTTTGGAATAAAAAATATATTTAAAATATTCATGTTTTAGGTTATATTTGGGAATAATTAGAGACAACAATTTTGCATAATACTGGAGGGGTACAGTTTTTCTAACGTGTGCCCTAAGATTTCATTTCCTTCCTTAATTAAATGATATTCTCCTGATTTATCCACAAAGATTTCACAATTTGTTTTTTCAAGTGAGAACATCCCTTAATTAAGGAAGTTATTGAGTTTTATCATCTGTCCAATGGAAACACGTTAGAAAACCCGATACTGAAGAAAACCAAGTGTCTCGGAGAAAAAAAGGGGAAAAAGTAGTTACAGTCATTAACTGTTACAACTAATTTCTAAGATTTTGAATGTTTTGTGATCATAAATGATCATGATTGATCAGGATTTGATAGCCAAATTAATCAAATGGTCCGAGACATAATCCTACGGTAATCCTAATCCATCATCAATCAAACCAACTAAAATGATCGAATTGAATAGCTACACATTTTTTTGGAACAGGCAGTGTGTAATCTTGATCATACTTCGTGAAACTAAGATGATCATAATCATGATTTTTTGTCTCTTCAACTCTCCAACATTATGACTTCTTCAGGAACTCTTTTATATTTTCACGATAGTTAGTATCGCAACAAGACCACTCCGAACACAGTGGCGTAGTATATGCAAATCCGACAAGAAAATTCAAGGTTTATAGCCTTTGTATGTGAATGTTTGCATTGCTGGCTTAATTAATGCCATACCAACTGCGAAAGCAGAAAAAGCGGGAAATTTTTTAAGTGTAGAAACGCCATAGCAAATGGCGGGATAGCGGTTGTCTGTTTGATAGGATTTAATAAAAGTATTTTTCAAGTCAAATTAAGATAATCAAATCAGATCAAATCAGATTAGAAAGATACAATCCTACCTATCAAACAGAGCTTTAATCTGTCAAAATTATTATATGAGACCCCTGGGGATATATAAGTTTTTCATACCCTTCAGTCATGTTGTAGGTTTAGATTAAAAATTTAATAGAGAACAAATTAAGTGTAAAAAAGTAGTGGAGGTAATTAAACTTTATTGTGAGAGGGGGTACAAGAACTTGATGTGCCCCCGAAATGCTAAACAATACTTGTATTTTTTATGACCTATTTTGTTCAGTTGAACAAATCACCACAGACCAACTTGACTAGCACCATGAACTGATCAATCAAACCGGCAGAAACATGATACTATTGCAACAAACTAGAATGGCAAAAGCTGGGAAAATCACTGTTTAACAAATTAAATGTGCTGCAATAAATGGCATATACTAGTATATATGTAACATAGCATAGAATGCGCCTTACAAAAAAGCCTAGAGTGACTTCAGTTTAATTCTCAGCAAAAAGTATGCGTGCTTTTGGAGATGCTCTCGTGAATCCCATCAGCGCTGTTGTCACGTTCTTCTCAGCCGTAGCATGAACTTTATGACTCCAGATCAGCAACTTCTCGAGGACGACTGAAACGGAGAGTAAGTATTCAACCAATTGCAGCTCCGAGCATGATCCTGTGATACCTGTTATTTTGATCTTAATAAGGTGAGGCAATTTACGATTGGTATAGCAATCAAGTTTGTGTTGCACATCATCTTTGCTTGAAATAACCTGTAAAGAAGAATAACACTCCGAATCAGTTTGCAATAGATCAGAATGTCACATCAGAACGTTGCAGTTAAATCATGTTAGGCCGGCCTTACCGAAAGTTCAAGCTCCTTGATCTTTGAACAGCTGACAACCATGTAAACAAGGTAATGAAAAACACTATAATCAGCCATATCTAGTTCCATTAGACACAGCTTCTTCAGGTTGTTGAATGCGACAGGCCGAAACCCTTGGATGCAACCTTTAGCCAAGAACTTAGAACAAGTACATGGAGAAATTGTAAGATTCCAAAAGAGCAGCCATATATATATAGTTTACTAAAAAAAGTTAAACAGAGAAAGGCACAACATTATTACGTCTATGTGACGATTTCTAAGTTTACCTGACACACGCTACCAGCAAACTGGATGGACCGCAGTTCACACGATCTTGCCAGAATATTGACAGCTTTGATTAGATTAGCAGCTACGACATTTATCGAGTTGGACTCCTTCATCGCCAATGAAAGTAATATGTTCTTGAGACTGCGAACATTTCGGAAACAAATAGACTCAAACACCGCTACTACGGTTAATGTCTTGAGGCTAGCCACATCGATTATGATATGATCCATACCAGTCCAGTACCCAAGCCTCAACAGAGTCAATTGGCGACAATTCGCAATCAAACTGCTAAACATTTCCGGCTGATTGAAATTAATGTTGTAAAACACAAGCTGCCTGAGTTTTTGAAAGCAAATGATACCACTAGGTGGTTGATTTAGACGAAATTTTGTTAGTCTAAGTTGCTCTAATTCACTGCAACAGAAAATATACGAAGCAAGAGATTGGCGTTTTGATGCGTTGTTGATGAATATCTTTCTGACACCATTTTTAGATAGAAAAGATAGCCACTGACTGTGATTCAAACTTTCTTGTTCCACCTCCTGTGGAATATAGAGATGGAATTCTTCGACAGGGCCGTTGTGATGGAAAAGTACACTGCTTATAATGTCGCTGCAATATTCAGGGTTAGGATTCCCATCTTCATCATTTTGCGCAATCCAAAAATCATCGTTGAATATAAGTCGCCTCATTGATAGGCAATTACGCCTCCATTGCTTCGACAACACACTTGTCCTTGCTGCCATGAGAATTGGCAAGCGTCCAAGGATGTCATCAGCCACATTATCCGGAACATTGCTTAGAAAATCCTCGCTTTCTCGACGAGGCTTCGAGCAAGACATTGAAACTTTTAATTTGTAGGTACTTAAAATGACAGCATTTGATATTGGATGGTGTATTGATGTGAGAAGGAAATTGGTGAACAGTGAACTACTCGTAATCACTGTTGTGTACATAAATAATCAATCTTTGGGAAGTGCAAAAATTGTCTCGGAATTAGAAAGGCCAATATTCAATTATTACGTCTACATCTTTTTGTCACCGTTTTCAAGTTAAATTGAAGAGTACAGACTACAGATTGGGTTTGTTTTTCTTTTACTCATACTTTGTTAATTGAACAAAATTGATGTTCCGGTCCATCTCTAAAGGCAATGAATATCATCTATCCCATTTTGCGTCCCACTCGTTGCTTGTACCCCTCCATGGAATAGGTCGTCGTCTGCCGCAGCCCAGAGCAATGGCGACGAATCATCTCCTCCGATCGAAATAGCATGCATGTAGTTCAGATTTTAAAATCCCCTACGAACTCATCTAGGTATTTATTGGTATGAAATCATTGCAGTGCTAACTATACTTAGCCACACACTATGATGAAAAACGTCCAATTTCATACTAAGTCGAGAGTGCTTGAATGGTTTCGTTAAAAAAGAAATTGTTTCCCCTATTGGGGTTCCTTAACAAGTTATTTTGCGCCACTTACCCGTCTTAAATCCACCTCTCGGACCAAGCTAATTTTGCTTCTGTAGATGCTCTCTTAAATCGTATCAGCTTTCTTGTCAATTTCAGCTCTTCTGTAGTGTAACAATGGAACCACAACACTTGGAGCACTTCTGAAATCGCGAGCAGGTATTCAATCAATTGCAGCTCCGCACTTGATCCCCTGATACCCCCGATTTTAATTTGAACCAGGTGTTTCAGCTTAAGCTTTTTATTGTAGTCTACTTTGTGTGGATCAGCCTTATTTGTGCTTGGTTCCTGCAGAAACAGAAGGTAAGTTTTTATAGTCACGTACAAAAGACTAAACATGAGGAGTAGCAAGGCGGAATACATGTAAGCATCATGTCCTTACCCTAATCATCGATATGGTGAGCTTCTGAATAAAAGGACACCTCTCAATCATGCCGAGAACACAATTATAAACACTTAAATCATCCAAATCTACATATCGTAGACAGAGCTTTTTAAGGTGGTTGAACGCGAGAGGCAGAAATCTTGCGATGCCACCTTCAATTAAGAACTTACAATTACAAGCAAAAGCGACGTCAAATAAATTATATAGATAGGTACATATGCAAAAAGCAGAGAATTATGTCTGTATCGCGGACTTGCGAGTTTTACCTGACAAAATTTTCCATCAAAATCCAAGTGCTGGAGTTCACATGAACTTGCAAGAAGAAAGACATCCTTCACTGTTCCACTAGTTATGGCGAATTTCTTCGGCGTTCCTAGTCCCAGTAAGACTTTAGGGTGCGTTTGGTTCATGCAAGTGGAATGGAAACGGATTGGATACGGAAAGGGAGTGGAATGGATACAAGTATCATCCCTTGTTAAAGTTGTTTGGTTCCATTAAAAAGATGAATGAATCCATTAGTAGGGGTAAAACAGTAATTTACCATTTACATTTTAGATATTTCATAACTTTTCATTTTTTCTCTCTCCTCCCCTAGTAACACCTTTGACCGCCCATCGCCGGCGTTGACTACCACCAACCACCACTTCTCCGACATAAACCACCACCAATTTAACCAACATTAAATACTCAATATGGTCGTGTAATTAGTTTTCCTAAATTTTATTTTAAATTTTGTAGATCTAGTTTTAAAAATTCAAATTTTTGTTTTTTACCTAGGTGTTAAGGACGGTGGGGGTGGGGTCACGTCGGGGGTGTGCGCGGAGGAGGCGACGTTAGGGTGGGGGATGTGGGTCATCGCGGTGATGGGAGGAGAAAGAGGAGAGATGAGGAAGAAAAGAGGAGAGAGAAAACGTGAGAGAGAGGGCGGTGGGGGGGTTTTGGTAACTCGCCGGAGCAATACCGGCCGGAGGGTGGTGTCGCCGGAGGAAGGGGTGGCGCCGGGTGTATCTCCGGCGGTGGCTCGTGGTGGTCCGGTGAGGAGTGGGGTTGTTGTGTGGGAGGAGAGAGAGGAAGGGAGGAGAGAGAAATTGATTAGTGGGGATTCAGTTTTGAAACATTAGGTTTTTGGAGGGATTAAGTTTTGGGGGATTTGAAAGGGATTGGGAGACCAAAAAATTGCAAACAAACACAAGTAATGAATTGAGAGAATGAATCCGTTACCAATCCCCCCAAAAATGATGAACCAAACGCCCCCTTAATTCTTTGAAGACTACGAATATTTTTGAAAGCTAGAGACTTACACTCACCCTCTATAGTTAACGTTTGAAGAGTGGGTACATCAACGACAATGTGTTCATTACATAGGTGAACCCATAATGCAGTCAGCTGGTGACAATTTTTAATCAAACAACTTAATATTTCCGGCTCAGAAAATTTGATACTGAAAAGGTCAAGGACCTTAAGTTTAGAAAAGCCCTTACGGATCGTTTGGATTGAGGGATGAGAATTGGGAGATTAGAGGGTGGGATAAGAGGTGGGAATTGAAGGTAGGAAATTGAGTGAGATAATATAATTCCCTTGTTTGGATTAACATGGGAATAGAGATGAGATATGGAGGATATATATAAACTTTACGAATATACCCCTACTTAATATTAAATTTTCCTTATATAATTTTTGTAAGGGTGCAATTAAGTCTTTTTCTCTATTAAATGAATTCCCAACTCTAATATCTGCCCCCCCTAGGTATTAGATTGGAGGGATAAGAAATCCCTATCACCCAATTCCCATCTCCTTATCCCATTTTCCAAACAAGGGAATATGGCTAATTGGGAATAATAATCCCATCCCCCCTCATATTCCCTCAATCCAAACGACCCCTTAAAACCAGAAGGTAGAGGTGCTAGACTCGAGTCATTTAAATAAAGACCTTCTAATTCACTGCACCGATATATGTGAGAAGCGATAGGTCGAGGAGAATCGGAGTCAATTGAGAATTATGATGTCTTTTTACCGCCTTGTCAGCGAGAACAGATAGCCATGGATCAATAGGGAAGGTGAAATCTTCTGGAGTACGAAGAATAATCCACATGGTGACTAACAACGTTAATTCCGTTAATAACAATTTCACAATCTGAGTAAAGATCAAGGTGACTCAACCCATTCCCTTGGAGCCACTGCAACCCCATCATGATTGCAAGGCATTCCGCCTCACAAGCACCGCGAGCAAAAGTGTGAACCATGAACCCATGCCTCCATCGGCCTTGAGGCCCTAGGAGGCAACCACCAATCCCGGCAGAAAGGCTAGACGCAACAAACGACGCATCAACAAATAGAGACGAGCGGGATTGGATGTCAGGGCCCCCTCTCTTTATTCTAATACCCAGACTTTAAAAACTTCTTTTCTCTCGACTGTTCTTCAACAGTCACCCCCCCTACTTTTTCTAAACACTTCCGGCCTCCCCCTGACATCCAATCCCGCTCGTCTCTATTTGTTGATGCGTCGT
>JBBYHQ010000007.1:1348106-1361864 GCA_038382645.1 Spergularia azorica | reverse complement strand
AGTAGTTAAGAAGAGAAACCAAGGCGCCCTTATTACCAACAGACGATTGTTGAACTTATACTCAATGAATTCGAGCAATTCACAGTGGTATACACAATGCTAGACTTGCCAGAGATACATGCTTGGAGTCGTGGGTACAACAGCCAACTTAAGAATGAATATATCACAAAAGTTAGAAAGAAGATATACCTGCTGAGGTCACTGAAGAAAGGCTCCTCATAAGAAAGGGCATGACTCTGTTTGTCCAGGAAAACCAGGCTTTCTGTGTAAGGACATGCAAAATAGCCGTCACAAATTCCAACTCCTCCAAGAGATCCAAATGTCTTAGTCTCAAGGTCATAGGACAAAAGCCCTTGTCTTTTTTGTGAGAGTAATACTTCACCACTTCTCCAGAAGTACAAAGGTCTTTGGGCAAGTGCTTGCTCAGTACTCACACTAACCAATTTAGTCCAAGAACTTCCCACATAATAGTTTTTCTTCACCCATAGATCAAGCCGAAATTCACCACCCTGGACTGCATGAGTGAACTTCACAGCCAACATTCCACGGTAGTCACATACTGCTAAGAAAAAAGGACAGATGTCTAATAACTCGGAAGGTATCTTCATCCTCTTAAACTTCTCCTTCTCAACATCAAACAAGAGCAATCAATTGCTTTTAAAACCAAGAGCTCGCGGACCCCCATCATCATCTGTTAAGATGTAATTAGGGTTGTGAATGATAGTTGTTGTCGTGTCATTATTGATGAGGGGTGAACCCCTATTTATATCATTACATAACTTGGCCGTTAAGGCGGAGTTATTTTCCATAATACTAGATATTTCCTAATCATATTCCTAATACAATATAGGAATACTTCCATAATCCTCTAACATCATCTCTCCTATCGAATGACATCCAATGAACAGATCCTCTCAAGAAGCATAAGGAATACAATAATCAACCCCCTGAGCATCAACAGACCTCCACTTTCCCTCTCTAACCGAGTACAACTCAACAAAAGGAGGGGTCTTGTCCAACAAATCCTTCATTTGAGGGTAGACAACCAGAATAACCTTGAAATCCAAACTGGTTTCATCAAACCCGAAACCCAAAGCATAGACATAGTCACCAATGGGATTATTCAGTTGGCAAATTGGATCAACAGACTCCGGCACACAAATTGGATTAACAGAACTCACCACTGGTTTATCAGGCTTAGGTAGCTGAATATACTTCTTGATCATAGGGTTCCATAAGACAAAGGTGTTCTGATAGCCAATGAAGTCATCAAACAAGAGAATAACCCCATTAACAACCCCAACAACACGAAAAAGGAGGCCTTGGACAGCTGTCAAGGGGCAGTGGAACTTGCGGAGAGTCCTGAGGAAGCCTTCGCTCGAGTCCTTTGCTTTTGGTTCCTGCATTTTCGATTTTCTTTACTTGCCTAAGCCCGGAAGCACTCAACGCAATGATATTGTTGTTTTATGTTCGATTTCTGCTTCTATTTATCTTCGCTTTTTGTGTGTTTCTTTTGTTTGCCACTTCATCGAACACCCGTGTTTAAGACTCTGTATTTTAGAATTGCGTTTGAGTTGATGCAATGTAATATATTATCAGTGCACTACTATGTACTATCAGTTAATCGAGTGTTTGATTTATATTTGTTATTATCCTTTTGTTCTAGTAATGTCTAATTTCACTACTAGTTCAACTCCATATCAAATAAAAAGATAGCTCGGTATGAAAATTAGCAGAGAGATGCCAACAATCGTCCTCCCCAAGATACCTCGGTATAAAAAGATGCAAGCAGTCCATAAAGATAACTCACAAGACTGCAACCACAATCCCCAAAAAGCTGCCTTATCTATCAACCATCAGTTTTTTTTTTTCAATAGTAGAACAGAGAGATGGCAACAATCGTCCTCCCTTTTCCTATCCCTCTCCCCTCCCTCCCACACCCTTGAAAGCTTATAGCTCAAGTTAAGACATCAGCATCACCCTATGTTCCAAACTATAACATCACCGACTAGTAAAACTACACTCAAAGATGAAAGAAAATACAGGGCGTCTACCATTATTCAGACACCCAATTGACCAAGAAAGCACACACATGACTCACATAATGACGATCATCTTGGAAATATGTAATTCTCAAAGCAACTCTTTCAGTCAGAGATCATCGTCGCAGCACTTCACTGCAAATGCTCCAGCTTTCAGATGAAGCCTAAAAAAGATGACGTCTTTGTTCAGATGAAATTAGTTCAAGAATGCATTTTCAGATGAAATGACTTCACTGCAAATTGGTGTATGTATCATGTCCCCAATAGTCTTCTATGAAGCTCAGCTTAAGTTTAATTGGGTACTTTGATAGAGCTTCGCTCAATAAACGGCATGTTTAAGTCATAGCTGTAGACTATTATGAAAAATATTACAAAGGTTTGATAGAATGTGTTAATTTTAGAGGGAATTGGGAGTACAAGGGAGAGAGACAGAGACAGAGACAGAGAATTGAGCATGGAGGATTATCACTTTTCCAGTCGTAAGCACTCGAGTTAGAAAGTTGATCAAGTAGATGTCGTAGAGCCTAGATGTATAAATATTTGCTTTTTCCAAGATTGGTTACTCTAATCATTCGGATCCATCTCCAGACAAATTAAGCTGTAAAATCCTTTTTTTCTATTTAATTCAGCCATTGTCCAGCCTTGGGTTTTGCATGCTCTAATATTCACAACTCCTTCGGTCCCTTGTGAGCCTTGAGAGTAATACTGTGTAAATGTATTAGTTCTTTCGAATAAGAAGCTCTGTGTGGACAAGGATCGAGTAAAGTGTATAGATGAAATTTCATCAATCGTTCTCCATCAATATGCTGATTAAGCCGATTTAATAAGCTAATTTGGTTGCTAATTTGCGACCAACTTTGATTTGGTCACCGATTAGCGTCTAATTACATATTTGGATGCAAATTAGCAACCGAGTCTTGCATCTAAATAACATTTGGATGCAAATTTGAGACCAATTCTAAATTGGATGCTAATTAGCAACCAATTCAGCAACCAAAGTGCAATTGGTCTCCAATTAGCATCCAAACCCATTTTTGGATGCAAATTAGCAAAAAATTAATTGTTGGACGCAATAGTTGGTCGCAAAAGGGCCTATTTCTTGTAGTGGATATGTAGCCATATTGCCGAACTGATGAATGACAACCATTTTAGAGGGGCTGTAAATTGAACAGGGTAAGGTTCTCTGCTGATGCCGTACTTTGATAAGGCATTGTACTTTGATGATGCACCCTACATTGGTTTGCTACATCCCTTACCTCTTCCCACTGAAATATGGGTAGATACCTCCATGTAGTTCGTCGCAGCAGAATCATTGTGGTGATAGTTGATCGTCCAAGTAAGGATGCTAATTTAATGACCTTATCTTTATTTCTTTTTTTTTTTATTGTTTTGGAGTGGATCTAGAGTTCATACTCCACTTCCACTACTTCAACTCGTTCAACCTATACTCCCTCCCCGTTAGGTAAAGTTACAACTTTTCTTTCACAACTCTCATAAGAAGTAAACTACTCATTTTTCTCACACATGTAATGGGAACACCTTGAAGTCCAACTTAGTTTCAATCTCCTCTTGAACCAAAAGATGATATCCATCCTTACACTCTACCCAAGTGGTGGCCATCGGCCATGCGGGTCGGGCTGGCACTATCATGTCACTATCACTAACTCGCTCGAGAGGTGGGTTGGGCAGGCTAGTGTCGGCTGACACTGATTAGTAACGAGTTGATTGGCCTGGGTTGGACCAACATTGTACTCAACTGTATTTGGTGAGGACGCCAACAACATAACAGCGTTGTCTACCTCCTTAAAAGTTTCTTCCAAACTTGCCAATTGGTTTATCAAGCCAATAAACTTTGGTTTCCATAACAGGAGTATCTTTTTTATTGTGCTTTCCACAATTTATACCCAAATTGAGCCCAAATTAAACAATATATAAATCATTTATGAACAATTATTGAAAATTGGCTATGTCGAGTGGTTGACCATCGTCGTCAACTTGTCGTTAGGTTTAGGGGTCATTGCGTAGTTATTTTGGTAGACGGTGGTGACCAGTGAGCCGGTGGCGAATCGTCTATTAACTATTATTGATGCCTACTTACTTTCGTTGTTTCGTGAGAGTGTGCGACCATTATTTTTATTTTTATTTTTCTTTCAATTTCAATCATTAGATTAGCTAAGGTGGATAATTGAGATTTGTTTTATTTCTTAAATTTAGAACTTAAAGTCGTGAAGTGGGTGTTAAATTATAGGATGCTATGTGCAAGACATACAGGGTATCACGTGCAATTTGACTGATCACGGATACACCACCTAAATTTACCCTTTTAATATGGTTGTGCTATAATATTCGTTGTATGTTGTACTATAACTTTCATTTTATGTACTAATACATTTCTCAAAGGAAACACTTCAATGGATTTGAAAGAAAAACGTAAGAAAGTTTTGTGTATCTTAGGTCACCAAAACCTAACATCAAGAAGTAAGAAGTGATCAGAAAATGAACGAACCAAAACGATATTTCTTTTATAACGATTCTCGAGAAGACAATAGCCAAGAACAAAAAAAAAAAAGACATTGTATTTCTGTCTATTACAAAATAGAATAAAGATAGTTGATGTAATACTATAGCTATTTTTCTAACTGCACTCCCAAGTGCAAAAGCATTGAGCAGGATTAGGGTCATCGTAGCAATAAGCACCTGTCTTACCAAATTTACCTACACATGTCGAGTAACAACAGTCTAGATCGCAGTTTTTATCACACTTAGTACCAGAGTTGAATGCACATATTTCATTTGGAACATCCACCGCTGTTATTGCCATGATAGCTGCATTATCATCAATACATTAGTAATATTAGATCCAAAATAGTGATCTGTGCGTAACATATATGAATTTAAGCACATAAAATTCGATAACGTTATAAGTGGCACATTCACTCGTATATCATAAGAAAATACGATATTGTTCAATCAAAGTGATATGTTCGTACCTAATGCAATCATCAACAAAAGAGCAAGACATTTGAGGGATACCTTAACCATATTTATCTTGTAAAATAAAGTTGAATACAACTTTGAACTCAATATTCAGTAAGAATTGTATTTCTAACGATTTTTACAAAGGTAGTTCTTCATATCATGAATTTATAAGGTTACTTGTGGTTTGCATTCACGTATTGCATATTTTAACTTTTGGTATGTAATTTTTAGATTCCTTCATTGTATATATTACATAAGGATCTATTAGGCGTTGTGTGATTGGACTGCATTTTTCTGATCTGATTTGATTTGATTTGAATTGAACAGATTTCATTTGATTTGATTTGATTTAAATAAATTTGATTTGATTTGATTTGAGTAAATTTGATTTGATTTGAGTAAATTTGATTTGATGTGAACTGAATTAATTGATAAATTAACTGCAATTAGACTAATTAGGCTCTGTTTGATAGGACTACATCTTTCTGAACTGATCTGATCTGATTTGATTGCTCCTGAACTAATCTGATCTGATTTATTTGAATGACTCTGAACTGATCTGAATTAGTTGAAAATTTGATTGAATTTCAACGAATTAGTATCAATAATGGACCAAATTCATTGATCGTTACTTGAGCAATTCTGATCTGATCTGATCTGATTTGAATGACTCTGATCTGATCAGATCTGATTTGAATGACTCTGAACTGATATGAGAAGTACTCATATTAAGTCCTATCAAACAGAGCCTTAATAACTAAAAATAGACTAGATTCATTGATTGTTATTTGTATAATTTTGATTTGATTTGATTTGAATAAAGCTGATCTGATTTGATTTTATTTGAATAAATCTGATCTGATTTGAAAATACTATTGAATAAGTTGAATCACACATGGCCTTTAAAAGACTCTTTTTGTGAATTGTTAACATAATATTTTAGTGATATTAGCAATAACTATAGTATGGCTATAACATATTTGATTTTATGTGAATTGTTAATAAACCATAAAAAGAAACTAATACGGAGAGGCCTGGCCGGAGATAGTTAGGAGAGAAGAACCATCTCCGGCCGGGAAAGCGGAAGCAAGAAAAAGCATTTGTTTAGGATTTGTAGTTTGTGATCGAACCCTCTGATACCATGTATGATGATAATACTCTAATAATCGACTTGTCTATTATTGAAAATATTATGAGAATTTATAGTACGTAAGATAAGCAAGTTCATCACCCCTAAGGCCCTAACCTAATGACTAGTACAATGTACCTTGTAGGTATAAGGTACGTAATAATGACATACTCCGTATTCACCACCAGAGGCGGATCTTCCCTATTGTGGGAGGGGGCCAGACCCCTGCTAGCTTTCAAAATATGTATTTGTTTCAGTGTAATTTAATCATCTGATCCCCCCTAGCTCAGTGGCAAAAATCACATGTTATGTACATCAGACCTGCTACTTTTTTTTTTGCAAGGTCCGCCACTGTTCACATCAAACCTGCTATTAACGTCGGCTTAGCTGTCAGTCGCGTCGGGTCTGCCGCTCAGTTGAAAGCTATGAAACAAGTCGATCAACTTGAGAGTTTCCAATCGTCGAAGAACATCTATCAATCCGTTCGTTCTGAAACGAATTTGTCCGTAGTGCTGATCCGATTATCCCAAATAAAAGCAAATCAAAAACTTTGAATTTTGACATTTAACGATGAACCTTGAGCAAACAAAAGGTTAATACTCACCTCCCAAATTAATGATCCAAGACTAAGGCTTTCAATCTCAAGCTGGCAATCATGTCGTCGACCTCTAATGTTTTTATTTTAGTGGTTCTGTTTCCCAAGCGAAAGTTGTCAAAAGAGCCATGGACAAAGTGTTGAAGCTTCGAACAGTTCGAAGCATAAATAGTAAGATTAAACATAGTAATAACTATTAAATGCAAATACTGAAGATTCGGGGAACTAGAAATAAGGCGTTCTAAAGTGGTAGATGATGATTTGAACTCACGGCAATCCAACTCCATTATTTCAAGGCATGGAAAACCCGTAAATGTATGAGGAAGATCAGAAATAATACATTTCAGAATCAGGTGTGTCAAACCTGTCAATTCGATGACCGGTAGAGGAGAGAGAGTGCACGTCATAAACCCAAAAAGGTTCCATCCTAAAATCAATTGGTAATAAGTGGAGTAACTCTTTGATTTATATAAATGCCAACTCTCTCCTCTTTTTTCCAATGTGGGACACTTACAGAGCTCTCCTTAACAGAAGAACATCGTTGATGATGCTTTATTGAGATTGATTCGCGGAAGTGAAACCCATTTGTATGGCCAATTTCTCGATAAAATGCTGGTCATCACCTCTACCTCTGTAGCCTGGTCATCATCAAGAATGAACTCTATAAACTCGAATTCAATCTCAATCCTCAGACACGAAGTTCGACAAACTTCAAGCATTGAAAGTTTCCCTGTTTAAGTCGCGAAAGGCTGGAGCTACTAACGTAAGAAAAATTGAAAACCAAAAACGATGTCTAACACGAGAAATATTTTTTCTGCTTAATCTTGGTACACTCTTCAGTTCTTTTTTCTTTATTTCTTTTTCGAGGGGCAAAACTAGGTGAAGCTAAAAACTTCGAACCCAGACTACTAGTCAACCTTTCATGAAGCTAAATTACTCTGCAACAAATGCTTCACCAATGCCAAATAAGCCTCGCGGAATCTCTATCATCTCCAACTATAACGACAATTATTCTCACAAGAACCCGAGAGGACGCTACTAGAAATGATGCAAATAAAGCCTTGCATACTTGTTAAATGAAACTATTAACAGGGTTTCATTTCCTCATAATGTACCCTGGCCTTGGGTGATGCTCGAGGATAGTACATCAACTTTCGGGACAGCCTTGACCGCAGAACTTTGGTAATCTTCTCATGTACTTTGACCAACATTGCCTCGAGAGCAGGAGAGCAAGACAACAGGAATTTCATGAGTTTTAGCTCCAATTTGACACCCGTAACTGAAGTTAAATCCACTTTACGAAGACCAGAGAGTCGACAGCAAGATTCAAAGGCATTTTTGTGCTCGATGTGATGATTGTCCTTGCTTGAGAACTGTAAATCAGCAATAAGGCAGAACAACATCTACTTCAGTATGCGATGTTATAAAGGCGTAGCCAAAACAAAAGACTAGTATAATTAAGCTAAGATGAACCTTCCAGATATACAACAGAAAACATTATGATTAATTGTTATAAGAATCTTCCACAAAAGTCTAGACTCATGGTTGAGGCCCAATAATTGGTTATATCTTAACACTCCCCTCTCACGTGAAAGCCCTTTGGGCTTGAAACGTGGACTGAAACCACTTGAAATGTGGATAATAAATGCACAAACATTGTGCTGAAATTCCACTTGAAAGGAGGGGGCTCCCGGCGGGATTTGAACTTGAGACCTCAGGATCACTGAGGCTCTGATACCATGTTAAAGAGCCAACTCAACCAAAAGTCTACACTCATGGTTGAGGCCCAATAATTGGTTATATCTCAACAGAATCATGTTTTTGGCTATTTAAGATATTTACAAAAAATATTTCAGCAGGTAGAGAAACTCACAGAGATTGTTAGATCTTCAACAACAGGACAACTTTTTATCAGCCCAATAACCGAAAAGAACTCATCTGAATCATTGGCTTCAATGTTTGATAGCTGAAGAGATTTCAAGTAACGATAGCATGTTGGAAACATTCCTCGAATTCTTCCTGCAGTCAAAAACTTTCATGTGGAGACAGCCGGACAGCAAAAAATCGTCAGACGGACCTAATACTGGTTGAATTCATAATTCTATAAAATTTAGCTGACCAAGTATTTTCCGATCAGTATGTTACCTTAAAGAAATACTCAGAAAATGAGAGACTTCTGATCCTACAAGGATGGGCTAGGTACGCAATGAGTTCACATGTTTTTGCACTCTGGTAATTTTGGACCATTTCCTCTAGTCCAATTGAAAAGCCAATGAGGTTTTCAGTAGACCTAAGATAAACAGACTCGAACTTTCCAGATATTGTCAAGTACTTGAGATTTGGTGCAGCAATGCAGATATGCTCAAGACCTTGGCATTTCAGAAGTGTCAGGCTCTGAAGCGCTGGACACTTAACAATAAAATCAGCGAGCGAGTTCCCCATAAAAAAGACACGCTGAAACTCAATCCTCTTCAGATTTCCAAACACGTTGAAGAACGGTAGCAAATTGATTACGCAATTGTCAACCACTAACATCTCCAGGTTCAGACAGGAAAACAGGTGGTATGGTAACTTAAGAGATTGATCATGGGCATTCTTAATGGTGATCTCCTTGACATTGCTCCTGGAGAGAAAAGAGATCCATGCACCGATATCAGGTGCAGAAGAAGAGTTGAGCTTTGGTACGCAGAGGTAAAATTCGCTTATGTGACCAACGTGAAGCAGCAGGATTACACTAACAAAGTTATAGAATTTGTCTGCTGAAGGTGTATCGCTTTTCAGCACCCTAGCTAAGAACTCTGCATCAAACCTCAATGCCGGCAGTTCTTTCCAAGCACACAACCAACTTCTTGATACGAGACACAACTTTGCTGCATCGTCAAGGGGCAAGCATTTCAAAACTCTGGATATTGCGTCTTCGGGCAATTTAGGGACAAGATCTTGCGCAACAGATACCATTTTGTTGCTCATATTACGCATTTTGTTGATGGAGAGCTGAAAAGCAGAAAATTTGGACATTAACGAAGTGAGAAGCATATTGTTGCTGCATTTTAATCTGGAAAACAATCATAAAAAACAATTGATTCAGATAGCAAGATTTCAAGAGTTCTGCTTGTTTCATCCGAGAAACGACACTGACCTAGCCTAGCAAAATTTCGGCAGCAATTCAACGCAAAGCGAACAAACCAAGTCAAAAACGAAATTAACCAAAGACAAAGAAACAACACCAAGATTTAAGTGGAAACCCTCCAATTCGAAGGGAAAAACCACTGGGCACCAACAATCAATTTCACTATGAAATATAGCAAAATACAAGGTACAGTTTCAAGTTATTGCCCCTAACTTAAAACTAATTCAATCCCAACTCCAAATGATTATCATTCGGAACAATACACATCGATTTCCCTAATCAATTGTACTAACAAAAGATCGAAAAGAATGATACTAAAATACCTGTAGCTGAAGAACAATTAGCAGATGTACGTCTCCGATCAGCTCCCAAAAACAAGCTAGAGATCCTCTGCCTCTTTGAGAATTTTGGAAAGAAGAACCCTCTCTCTCTCTCTGATCTGTGTTTTGTGTTTGTCTTGGCTCCCTCTCACTTCTGTCGAAAAGCCACAAGAAAATGAAGCCCCTGGTACTCTTTATGTCAAAGAGTAAAGTGAGACCACATGACTCACATTAAAAAAAAAAAAAAAAAAAAACGCCACACATTCTTTCTTTTCATTTTTTTTTCTTTTCTTTATTTTTCCAGAAAATAAAAACTAATAAAAAAAATATAAAGGGTTAGACCCCACCTAACAAAGATTTATGTACAATACAACTGGAACTACTATAGAACTCATGACCGTGGTAGCTCGGATTGACAATCCGCTGACTTGTGATCGAATAAGGAGCCCTTAGATGTAGGAAGATGTAATGTAGGAACAACTTACTAAATGTAAAATGGTAATTTAATTTTCATCCATTTACTTCAGCAGTCAGCATACATGTGTTAAGACACATAACCAATTAACCCACATGGATCACCACCAAGATTAGCTCAAATAGGCTTTTCCTCCTCAATCCTCATGGAGGGATACCCCAACAAGTATCAGTTATTTTACGACGGTCCCTCTGTCAAACTTAGAAACTACGTATACAACTACGCTAACATGAAAATGTGATGAGATTTTACCCCGCCGCCTTTGGACATATGTAGGGAAACTGGTGGGAAGGGAGAAGATTAACTGTCATTGATTATGAACCTAATCCATCTCTCCTCGAAGACATTTGGATTGAAATAGGAACACGGACAGCTTCTCATATTCCGGCCATTTTCCTACTTGAACTTTGCTATTCTAACAGTTAACATACACCAATTATGGGCTTTCGACGGGACATCAACAAAAAAACTCTTGAACTTTGCTATTCTAACTGTTAACACCTTATAACATCGCCCTTCATAAGACAGTCTTACCCAAGCCTATACCCGATTCAGAAATGAAGCCCCTATAACTAGACTACATTCAATCATTTTGTTCTTTCCTTATTTCTTCACAATCACACATCTTATATCCAATCTCTGACTCATATAGTCTAATACATAAGAAATCATACAATAGCAAGTGCAATCTGAATGCATGCAATCAAAATTCAACAAAAAGAATGAAGTTGTGAGTTTCGAATTAACATTCTAGAGATATAGAATTCAATATCTCTCTTTTTGCAGACACGAATCTACACAAATATGATATGACAAAAGAACTTCGATGCAGTAAAACGAACCTGGTAACTTGATAATCTAAAGGGAGTACGAGATACCCTGCTTAAAATGTGCAAAATTGGAGAGAGATCAAATTGAATCTTTTTTTCTTTTAAGGTCAACAGAAGAAATAGCGTTTCTAATCACAAAAGGGTTTTAGAAAGTCCAATTTAATTTGCGAATAACATGCCTCTTATCAGTTATCAAAAACTTTGCAAAAGGCTACCTTATGTAGTAGGTAGTTCTAGGGAATTACATCTGAAATCGAAATCGCCGAAAATGGCGAATTGAATTCGCTGGCGAATTGAATTCGCTAGCGAATTACATTTGGAGAATTCGCTCTAATTCGCCAAGGAAATCGCTAGGGAGTTCATAGGAATTGGTTCAGATCATTAATATTTTAGTTTATTACTTTGGTGCATTGGCAAGGAAAACCTGTATTACTCTGGGAAAAAAAGATTTCAAAGGAAACTGCTTAATGGTGGCCAAAGTTTTCTGTTTCATATTCGCCCACTCTTTTTCATCCATAGAGTCAGGCTTAGGAGGGGACTTATCGGGTTTCAGGATTAGCATCAATTGGCTCAAAGAGGTCTTTACACACTAACAAGTCCTCCATCATACACTTCGACATGGAATAATTTGTGGAGGTCAGTTTAATCATTGAACCCGAATTGCTAGACTCCATTACAACCCAGGTAAAACCCTAGCTTACAACCTAGCTCTTGATACCACTGCTGTGCCTAAAAGACACCAAACGAGTCTAGCTAAAATTGGGCAGCAATTCGACGCAATTAGTCCTAACCAACTGCAAAACGAAATAAACCAAAAGATAAACAACCAACAACAGAAATTAAGTGGAAACCCTCCAAATCGAAGGGAAAAACCATTGGGCACCAATAATCAATTTCACTCTGAAATATAGCAAATAACAAGGTACAGTTTCAAGTTATTGCCCCTAACTTAAAACCAATTCAATCCCAACTAGAGATGATTATCATTCGTATCAATACACATTGATTTCCCTAATCAATTCTACTAACAAAAGATCCAAAAAAATGATACTAAAATACCTGTAGATGAAGAACAATTAGCAGATGCAGGTCTCTGATCAGCTCCCCAAAACGCACGAACATAAAGCTAGAGATCCTCCGCCTTCTTTGAGAATTTCGGAAGTAAACACGCTCCCACTCTCTCACTGTGTTTGTGTGTGGGCTGCTATCTGGCTCTTTCCTTGCTTCTGTCGAATGCCCCCAAGAAAAGCCCCTGATACTCTTTTAGGTCAAAGAGTAACGTGAGCTCCACACCACACTATAAAAACAACACGTCGCTGTCTATTTTTTTTTTTTTTTTTTTCTTTCTTTATTTTGAGGAAAATGAAAACTAATAAAAAAAATTAAGGGTTGGAACAGTGATTTACCAAGGTTTCGACGAAAACGCCCCGTGATTGGGAGCGCGCGAATTGATTCGCAATTCGCAGGGCGTAGGGGCAATTTCCGTAACCCTGAATTGACCTGTAAATAAGGAGTAGTAGGTAGTTTTGTGAACTTGAACTCCTTGCGAAATTGACACGAATCCCGGGATTTCTCCAGGCTTTGCGAAACTCTATCAATGTTTTTAAGGTGTCGTTTGGATACACTCGGGAAGTCGAAATTCCCATGAACTTGCAAATCCTAGGAATTAAGAAAGTATGGAAATTGGGGAAATTTGTTTGGATGAACAAGAGAATTCAATTACCATGGGAATTTCTACTTACCTAGCCCCCCAAGGTAATTAAATTCCTACACTTTGGAGGAATTGGAAATGTCTAGGAATTTCCAATTCTTACACTTTGTGGTAACCAAACAACTCAAGATAATTCAATTCCTATAGATTTTAAGAATATCCAAACGACACCTAAAATGATTAGTTGTTTGTCGATGTGCTTTACTTCTTCGTCCACTCGTTCAGGTTTATAGCCATCACTCATCACCTCTAGCGCCGGAGCTGATCAAGAATGAACTCTATAAACTCGAATTCAAGGCTCCCCAGACCGCTGGTGTTTACCAAGCTATCACCTATCCTTCGGCAAGTTGCTTATTAAATCAAGTTTTTTTTTTCTTTACACGAGTATGTCTACTTGTCTGTGCTTAAAATCAGAGATCAATAATACAATTGGTTCTCCTACCCCAAATTTCACTCCCACCAGAGGTATTCGTCAAGGCGATCCCCTCTCCCCTTACTTATTCATTTTGTGCATGGAAATTCTCTCTAAACTCATCCATCAGGCTTG
>JBBYHQ010000007.1:1278664-1293224 GCA_038382645.1 Spergularia azorica | reverse complement strand
CTCAAATCCTTTATATATAACTTTGTTAATAAAAGTATAAAAAAAATCAGTTGCCATGGTGGTTGAAGTGTTAAAATGGTAACTCTGAGGTTACATGACATCAGCAGTGATATCATTAAATGAGTGATGATGCCATCGATGACATCACTGCTGACGTGGATAGTGTAATTGAAGGCTAATGGGGTGGCTAATGGTTAAATTAATATTTGCAAAGTATGTTTTTGACAAATGAATATTTTAATATAAAAAATGTAGGGTTTCGCAGATTTGAGGTTCAAGGTAGGGTTTAGAAAAAACCCGAGTTGATATTTTTACGAAGCGCTAGTGTTAATTTTCTTCCCAACACCTTTCAAGTTTCAAAAAAAAAAAAAAAAAAAAAAAAAAAATTTCTTCCCGACACCTTTCAAGTTTAAGCTATATCGTCCGCAACAAATTTACCAGAGGACTTGGTAAATGAAATTCTACTAAGACTTCCAGTGAAATCAATTCTCAGATGCAAAACCTTATCAAAGCAGTACTACTCCCTCATCCATAGCAAACCCTTCATCCGTCGCCACCACCTTGGCCTCGGACTCACGACTCAACCGGACCAACGGTCAATCTTGAGTCAGGGAATGCCACGGCCTGTTCGTCTTTTAAATCCATTAAACCGGCAACCAAACCATGTTACGGAGATAGAAACCTCACCATCAGTGACTGAAATTGTAGGTCCGGTTAATGGACTTTACTGCTGTATGGTGCCGGTGCATGAGTGGTACTTGTACTTTAAGTTTATTCTCTGGAATCCAGCGACGAGGGAGCATCTTATGCTACCTCGTCTTCATGATAGTATACCTCTTCCTCAGGGTTGTATTTTGGTGTGTCGGGGTTTCGGGTTTGGGTATGACGACATAAAAAGCGATTACAAGGTCATATCATTGCACAGCCCCGATGATATCTCCCCCCGTGATTACTCTCGATTAGAAGATTACTCTCGATCTGAAGAAAACTTTTATAGTAGGGTGTTCTATATATTCAGCATTACTGAGGGCAGATGGAGGAAGCACAGTGAAATCACCCGTAACATCTGCAACCTAGGCGACGAAGTATTTGTTCATGGTGCTTGCATTGTCATTGGTTGAGTATCGACTACACAAGTTCGAGTGTGCCGGGGACTTTGTCGAATGGGGTTTACGTGGTGTTAGTCTTTGACGTGTCGAAGGAGTTACATAGAACAATATCATTCCCTCAGAGAGGTAATGATGAATTTTTATACCCGTCCTCTGGGCATGTTAAGATGGTAGATTTAAAAGGATGCCTTGCTTTTGTGAATACTAATAAGGGCAGTGACAAGGAGCTGTCTTCGTATCACTTCAATTCGATGTGTGGGTGATGAAAGACTACGGTGTTAGTGGATCTTGGACTAGACTACACCAAATCAGCTTAGAACCGAGGAAATCTGTTCGATTTTTGGGGATTATTGGAGATCGATTTTATGTCAAAGCAAGCCAAAGGAGCGTGGCTTCATATGATCTCAACAAGAAAAATGATGAACGACGGTACGGAGCCCGGGGGGGATGTATTTATCGCTTACTACCTTATGTAGAAACCCTTGAACCCATAAAAAAACAAAGTCCCTTCTAAGTAGTTGACTATTGTCAATTGTCAATCACACAAGAATGAAGCTACTTATTTAATTTTTGCTTGGTCAATTTGAGAGCCATAAATATTTGAAATTTCAGTTTACCTTTTATACATTGATGTCGAATTTCATTATATTAAACCCCACGTAGCTTTTAGGTAGTTGATAGAGAAGTGAGTTGATTATGAATTTATGATATCGATCGATGCTCGTTGCCATAGAGAACCTATTATGTTGTTTGCAATGAGTTAAGCTGGATTATTGTGTAGGATTGTCTCATCATCATTTTATTCCGGGTCATCGAGTAAAGTTATCGGTCCGGTTAATGGACTCTACTGCTGTGAAGAGCAGGAGTCGTCACATGACCCAATTGGAGTATATTTAATGGAATCCAGCGACGAGGGAGCCTCTAATGCTCTCCATTCAGCGTAACCGTTCACGACGAGTATTGTTTCGGTTTCGGGTTTCTGGTTTGGGTATGATGACATAAAAGATGATTACAAGGTCAAATTGATGTCCCATTCTAATTAATTTGCGTCGAATCCTAGTGTTAGCGAGGGAGGGCGGAGGAGTAGTAGAAAATGTTGGATTATTATGATCCAAAAATATTAGTCAAAGTTAGTTTTATCAATTCCAAATAATCAGATAGTTATATTAGAGATTAAGTTAGATAGTGTACGTAGTCATGGCCTCATGGGTAATTAGTTCCTAATTACTAGGATGTAGTTAATGCTTACCAAGTTATATATCAAGTTATTATGTATTTTATGCCTATATAAAGGCTTGGATTATTCAGATATTAATTGAGGAAGTTTAGAGCAAGTTTGTTATCAGTAAACTTCTCCATGCTTTATTCTCATATTCTTCCCCTCTAAAATTCTACAGAAAATGTACTAATATTGACGTACAAATCACAAGCTGTGATGAGGTATTATTTCCTGGTGCTTGTAACTGGCTATGTACCGACAGGAAAAGCGGCTCGAGTGTGGAATATGTGGTGCTAGCCTTTGACGTGCCGATTGAGTTGCATGCATGACACCTGGTGTAAAAGTAATGTCTTGCTTTGCCGCATCTTTGTATTCCGATGCGTGGGTAATGGAAGACTACGACGTTAGTGAATCTTGGATGAGATTATTCGAAATTTACTTGGGACCGAGGATATTAGGTCAATTTTGGATTTATAGGGGATCGATTTTATGTCAAAGAACGCCAGGGGTGCCTGGTTTCTTACGATCTCAACTTGAAAAACGAGGAACGCTACAACAATATGGACTTATGGAGGGCTGGATTAGTCGCTTAGTACCTTATGTCGAAACCCTTGTACCCATAAAGTTAATTACAAGCTATACGTTGTACGTAGATGTTTACTTTCGTTTATCACATCATTGAGAAAGCTACTTATACAATTCAGCAATTTCTTGAAACTCATAAAATCCTAAGTAATTTTATTTAGTAATGTTAAACTTGCTCAAATAATCACATAAAACTTAGGCCTTTATAGGCAATCTCAAGTACAAGTAGTTCTAACTAAACCCTACAAACAAGGCATTAAACCCATGATGACCATGACTACACACTAATCACATAGTGCTAATCCCACGTACTAACATAACCAACTAACAATGACCATGAACTAAACAAATATGACTAAACATAAAACTAATTTAACTAATGGATCATCCTAGGAGTCTACATATAGACCCGAAGAAAATTGTCTACAATTCAATCTATGTACACTAAGTGTGATAAAATAAATTTGGTCGATAGTAATTAATTTGGTTGTGCAGTAAATTTTAAAGATTTGTACTAAATTTATGTCATAGACGGTAAATCAAAAATATTGTGAATATATCAACAGAAACAATATACAATTTGATTTGTTTCCAAAAGTACTAATCCTTAATTTTTGCCATTTTCTTAAAACTAATTATTTCCATATTTGTACTAGAAAATTTACTACACATCACATCTATATTATACTATCTATACTATAATAGGCTAACTATAGCGCCTACGTGTCATTATTTGGAAGCAATTTCAGCCAAAAAAAGCCACCTCAAATCTGATGTGTCGGGTACTAAGACCACTACTCAACCTTTCTCTCTCCTACGTGTAATGCTCTGTATAATACGTGGGTGGGCCTAAACTAATTAAATTTGTCATGTATCATAATTTGTTGTTACCGGGCCTGCCTATTCGTTTCCCCCATTTATTTATTCATTCATTCATACTGTATTCAGACGTTTATCTCCCCTTTCACCTTCCTCCGTTTTCCTTCGCATTAACGATAGACAATGAACGGAGATCCGTTCAGATGTTCCCTTCCCCTGTTGTATTCCTCTTCCGTGCTCTCTATAAAGTTATTCTAGCCGACCTCAAAAAAAAAAAAAAAGAAACCTATTCTAGCCAATTAGATGTTGTGTCCGGGCCGAGCGTGGGTCTTCCGTTGTGGGCGAGACTCAAAGTTATCGAGTGGTAGCGATCGTGAACGCAATATGGTCAATGGTGGCCCAAATGATTATGAATACTATGTTTATTACACCTAAGGTATGATTTCTCTCTTTTTCCTCGATTGCCCTCACTACTTCTTAGAGTTTAGTGTTTGATTTTGTATCTTGTGTTGGTGATTGGTGGTGAATTGTGCTAATTCGTTTGTATTCATGAATAATTTGACTAAATTATTGTTGTAATTGCTGTAAATTAGGCTGGTTGATAGGGTTGTAAAGAGTGATTGGTTTCTTCTTTAATCATTTGATCAGATATTAATGCTCATAGCTCATCACTGTACTACATAGCCTTTGTTACTATCCCTAGAATGAATATTTTTTTTCCAATTGTGACAAATTGGTGTCAATATGGTTTTAAACTATTCGCATTCTACAGACGGGCTTTGAATGTTCTGATTTATTATTTCAGACTTTATTTTGGTGGATTTAGAGGTGACAGTGTTGAATTTGAATGCAAATTCATCTAATTCAACAAGAAAACGGGCAGAAGATGGATACTTTGATGTTGACATTCGTCAAGTGTGCACTGAGGCCATCATTCGTTTTACTCCTGCTCCCAGATAGTTTTTGGTAATTATTTTTCTCCTTACATTATTGAATAAACTTGGAGTCCAACCAAACATGTGATTTGTGAATGATGGGCATTCAGTTTTCCTTATGGTGTTGTTTGTTTGATAGAAAGACTTTATTTACTTCTTGCTTATAAAATCGAATTACTTCTCTTTCATTCTCCAGACTCTTGGTTAAGGCAATGTTACAACATTTTTTTCTAAGAAAGCACACAAAGAACTGTGAATCTTGAAGGTCTGAATTATTTTGTTACAATTTTAACAGTTTCAAATTAAATCACATTGGGTTTGGGGAAATGTGACTTTGGTTGCAAATGTTATTGTGTGTGAAACTAAACTTTCTATCTGTAGTTGCTATTAAATGAATTATGATCTTGGATGATTTGTTTTTGGTTTTGAGTTTGTAGATGGGCTACATCCGTGGTGTCAGGAACTACCCACATCAAGTCCGAGAAACAGTTTCGCTGCCAAGTTCTCAGAGTGCGACATTCATGGTTAAAACAACGAGTAAGTGTACTGAATTGATCTTTCAATAAACTTTGGTGATCACTTTGCTTAAACTGTACTCACATCTTTGTGGTCATTTGGATTGGAGGGTGGGAGAGTCGTCAATTCTGTGATGTGAAACTTGACGCCATTGCATGGTAGATAGCCTGCCTTAGCGTAGAGATACAACATCCAAGAAAAGAGTCTGCTGTGGGCGAGGTTCTGTGCTATCTCCGTTGTGGGCGTGTGAGTCTTTGTTATGAACTTCTATACCTGTCTGGGCATAGGTCAATCTTTCCTCTTTAGGATATGTATATGAATGATTGCTGCCTGAAACATACATGAGCTATTTGAATGATAGCTACAGTTCTGGTCAATAGGAGCATATTCCCTTAGGACAAGGATTCATTTGATGTTTGGATTAGTAGTAGTAGTAATCCACTAATTTAGCTAATTATTTGCTGCAAGGGCTAATTTGAAGGGACTAAAGTAACCTTATGTTGTTATGCATCTATGCTATGAGCGAAGAGTGGTGCATACCCAAAATAGAACAGAAAACTTCAGCATGACAGTGCGGAAGCAGCATTCAGACATAGCAAATGTTATCCGATGATGCCGTAATCGGTACCATTGGAAAGCTTGCTTTCAGAACTTCAATATGAACACCAATTTACCCCAAAACCGTAATCTGTAGAGGGAGATATCAACCCTCAAAGTTTAGATCTGAAAACTGATGTTCTTGATTGCTTCCACACTGACAGCCTCATTAAAACTAAAACTGCAAATTATTGAAACATATTTTTACCATAATTCCAAATCCATGTTTTAGATTGTTCTCTTAGCTTTCCGAAAAGGTATGGCATGTAAAAATTGAGCTTCGTTTGGACCTCCTAAGAGGCTTTCAAAATCAAGTTACATCCTTATTTCTTTTAGCCGTAGTCGTACTCGAATTTCAAGTACAATACAACATTAGTATCTTACGTTTGTATGGTCTTTAATTGTATGTTTCATGGGACAATGATCTACATTTGTTTGTCATCCTTGATTTTCAGTGTGTAATTGAAGAATCTATCGGGTGGTAATATTCAAATCATGTTTACCAATCAGGTACGCTGTGCTCTTTTTCTTATTCAAAGTTTTTGTTTGCAGTTTCCTTAGTTCAAATTTATGAAGGCCAGGGTGTGCTATCGTTTCATGAAGTGTGGTATTTGAAAGTTCATTCTTGGTGGCAGATGTAATTGCGGTCAACTTCTAATACGACTCTTGAGCTAAGACCCATTAGTAAACATAAATTTGACGATCATAAGGGGGAAGGAAGGATCGGTGTTGGGAAAGAAGATCGAGAAACATGACAATGAGGAAGTAGCTGCTTAGCTGGCCGCCGATGTCTGCTCTCAAGCTGAGCGGCGTGGTTTTCCTGGCGAGTTTGTGGCGTGGTCAGCAGTTAAGTGAGGTGGCGGAGCAGATTAAAGAGAAAGAGTGAGGGTGAGATGAGAGAAAGTGAATGTGTTAGATTAAAATGTAAAACTGGTTTATGTAAGAGTAGTGCTAATCCAGATTACGTCACGGTAAAACTTTATGAAGAAAAGAAACGTGCATGAAGACTGTTTTTGAATGACCATGGCAAGTTGGAAGATTGATTTGGAATGGATTTGTATTATATATACACAACTAACATATGCCATTAAGAGCTACAACTTTTGATGATTACGAGAAAATGGACTCAAATACAGTCCCGTGATTTCACGGGCACAAAGACTAGTTTTATTTAATATAGACAATTTCTAATTTATCTACATATAGACTCCTAGTATTTTTCTTAATTAATTGTTTTTTGGATCACAAATCCAACAGTGATGTCAAGAATGTCCAAGAACCATTAGCCCATCAGCCGTATTGTACGTCGTAAAACGAATAGCTATTCACTCTATATTATTATAGAGTTCATTCGAGAGGAAAACCTATATAGTGCCCTAGAAGAAAAATTCTTGGTGTTGATTCATATATGTACTTGAAAATTCAGCGTTTTATCCCTGATCGAAAGAAAATTACTCGGAACTTAAATTAGTATATTTCTTCCTAATAATCTTTCACCTATGTCTTCCTTAACAAGTTTACCAGACGAATTGGTAGTAGAAATTCTAGTAAGACTTCCTGTGAAACCGCTTCTGAAAATCAAAACCCTATCAAAGCGTTATTACTCTCTCATTCACAGCAAACCCTTCATCCGTAGTTACGATCTTCGCCTCGTACTCACGACCGGACTGCGCCAACGGTCAATAATAGGCCCAATCGTCCGTCTTTTTAATCCATTCGATCGGACACAAAAACCTGTTAAGATGTTTGAAACCTTACCCTTTTATCCCCGATCATCGAATGTTCTTACCGGTCCTGTCAATGGACTTTACTGCGGCGTTAGGCGTATGTCAGAAGACGTCGACTATATTATCTGGAATCCCTTTACAAGAGAGCATCTCACACTCCCTCTTCTTAGCTTGACCGTCAACAGCAAGGATTCTAAAGACTTCTACTCGGGTTTCGGGTTTGGGTATGATGACATAAAAGATGAATACAAGGTCATAGTATTGTACGAGTTTCGTTATAAGGTTGGAAAACCTAATGATATTTCGTTCTATATATTCAGTGTTAGCGAGGGCAGATGGAGGACGCATAGAGAATGCATTCGTGGTATCAGATATCGCAGAAGGTTTGCCGACGGGGTCTTTGTTAATGGTGCTTGTTACTGGGTATGTCTCGACTCGAGTTCGGCTTATGTAGTACTAGCCTTCGACGTGTCAAATGAGTTGCATAGGACAATATCTTTCCCTGGTGGAGGAATTGATAAAAATATGTGGTCTATTTGGAATACTATTAAGATTGTAAATTTGAAGGGATGTCTTTCGTTGGTGAATCCTCGACGAGACGTTGATAAGGACAAGCCATCTTTGCACTTCGATGTATGAAGGAGTATGATGTTGCTCAATCTTGGACGAAATTATTACGCATCTGTTCAGAACCGAGGAAATTGCAACACTTTTTGGGGTTTATAGGGGATCGATTTTATTTCAAAGCAATCGAATATTGGGTGGTTTCATATGATCTCAACTTAAATGAAGAACGCTAATGCGATGCGGAGGTGGAGATTGGTCGCTTACTACCTTATGAAGAATCCATTGTACCCATCAAGTCCAAGTGCTTCACTCCTTGCACCTCATCAAATCCTGAATAATGTTGTACTACCAAACCTTGCTTTTTGTTTATTAAAAAGTAAACCTTACAAAGAATACGATTTAGTTGTTTGAAGAGTTAACATTGTTTTTTTTTTCTTTGTGTTTCTTTCTTTTCTTTTCTTTTTTTTGTTAATTATGTGTGAGGTAGTCAGAGAGATCGATTCAACCCGCTAAACCTTAATGTTCAATAAGAAAAGAGGGAGTATCTGATATAATTAAGATGAACTGGATGAATAATGTAAAGATTAATTTGATATTCACTTGTCATGTACAACTCAAAGGGCTCATATGAGACCGTCTACAAATTACCGTAAGAGCCTCAAATTTACTTTTATTTGAAAATGGTATTAGACAGTACTTCGTATCAGGGGCGTGGGGGAGGCTTGGCGAGCTGGGCCCACGCCTAGGGCCCCATTTTCAGAGTTAGTATAAATAGAATTTAGTCTGTTGAAGTATCATGGAAGATAAGTTGCCCAAGTGGTCATATGGGCAAATTCTTTGGACTTCGCTTGTGTTCGAATCCCACTTTGTAGGTTTTAGTGCATGTTACGGCTTTTAGGAGCCCCAACCTCGGAGTTCCGCCCCTTGTTACCGGCTTTTAGGGGCCCCAACTTTAGAGTTTCGCCCAGGGCCCCCATTTTCTCCCACACGGCCCTGCTTCGTATGTAGTTGGGTAAGTGGAGAGTTGGGCAGTGCAGTAGTTGCTATATATTAAGTGCAATTTTCACAATTTACACATTTACAATTTCCCAAGTTCAGGTTCGTATATTCCCAAAATGCTAATTTGACCACCTCTCTCGACATATAAACAGCAAAATTATCGTTGAACAGTTCGTATTTCTTTGTATACCCTTGTCTTTTGTCGAGCAATTTCTCTACTTTATAAATTGGATCAATTTCACCAGGCAATTCCAACAAAACTCGTCTCTTACTCTAAGTCTTACCCTACACATTTTAACCAATGTCTTCTAAAACACGGTTACCAGAAGAAATTGTAGTAGAAATTCTACTAAAACTCCCTGTTAAATCAATTCTCAGATGCAAAACCCTATTGAAGCATTATTACTCCCTCATTCATAGCCAACCCTTCATCCGACGACACCTACGACTCGTACTCACGACCGGACTGCAACAACAGTCTATCGTGAGTCCAATGTCAGGCGGATCTCTTCGGCTTTTTGACCCACTCAATCGACTAGACCCATTAGATCATGTTACGAAGATAGAAACAAGCTTACCATTTAATCTCGAGACATTTAATATTGTTATCGGTCCTGTGAATGGACTCTACTGCGCTAAGGTCGGGCTTTTGTATTCTAAATACATTATTCTGAATCCCGCTACGAAGGAGCATCTCACAATCCCTCATATTAGCTCAAGTGTTCACGGCGATTCTAATTATGTCGAGCGGTCGTCTTTGGGTTTCGGGTTTGGGTATGATCATATAAAAGATGATTACAAGGTCATCTTATTGTACGAGTTAAGTTACGATAAAAAGTCTAGAGATAGGTGGTTCGGTATATTTAGTGTTGGCGAGGGCGGATGGAGGAAGCGTATAGAATGTACTGGTGAGTATACCCAATACGAGAGTTCTCATGATGGGGTATTTGTTCATGGTGCTTGTCACTGGGTATGTATCGAAGACTTGAGCTCAAGTTCAGCTTATGTAGTGCTAGCCTTCGACTTGTCAAATGAGTTGCATAGGACAATATCATTCCCTGGTGCAAGAAGTGACCAAAAGGTATGGTCTGGCACAAAGATTGTAGAATTGAAAGAGTGTCTTGCTTTGGTGAATGCTCGAAAAACCGATGATAAGGAGGATGACCAATCTTTGTACTATGAGGTGTGGGTGATGAAAGACTACGGTGTTACTGAGTCTTGGACAAAATTATACAAAATCATCTTAAAACAAGGGCAAATGGGTCGATTTTTGGGGATCATATGGGACCGATTTTATGTCAAGGAAAGCCAAGAGTGCGTAGTTTCTTATCATCTCAACTCGAAGAATGAAGAACGCTACAACAATGTGGAGAGCAGGATTGATGGTTTACTACCTTATGTGGAAACCCTTGTACCCATCAAGTCCAAAGAGTACCTCGTCGTAGTCTCCGATCCTTGTTTCATAAAAAAAAAAAAAAAATTAGGATTTCATTTGAATTCAAGTTAGAATAATGTTTAAGGGAATAACGAATTAGAACCAAGAAATGTTAACTTTATAAAGAAACAAAAAAGAGTAATTGATACGATCATACGAGTAAAAGGTCGAGGAATGATGAAAATATGTACATTATGACCTTGTGTGTTTTGGTTCCAATTAAAGAAATGAGAAGATTATACCCAAATTCCCTGCTTAAATATAAAGTTTCTTTTTTTTTGGCGAAAAGAGACGATAGATATATCAGTTGGGATCATCTGTCCCACAATTGTGTCCCATCTCCTGTCCCACTCACATGATCATGCCACGTAGCAAAATCAACGCTCACATCACCTTCCTCACATCACTTTTCTCCCTTCACCTTATTGACCCCAAAATTGAATCCACCACCACCATTACCACCATGCCCCGCCTCTTTTCTCCCTCCTCCACCGCCATCAAATCCCCACTTCTCCACCATAACCACCAAATGCAGAAAATAATACACAAATTGATAAAAGAAATTGAACAAAACAAAAATTGACAAGTACCCAAAATCCCAAATAGCCAAATGCAGAAAATAATTCGAATTAAATAAAGTTCACGCCTTTGAGCAAAAATTCCGAAACCCAGATAGTTGAATACAGAAATCGAATTAAAATCAAAAGTTTGAACAAAGATTCAAAAACCCAACTGAAATTTGGTGATTTCACGCAAAACAAAGGAAGCCATGGTCAACTATGCAAGAAAATACTGTATACAAAAGTGGGGAAGACAGTAGAAGAGTGAAAAAGAAGTCAGAAGTGAAAGAGGGAGGATATTTGGAGGAGAACTGGAGAACATGATCAAATGGGTGAGGATGGTTGTTGAATGGATCAGTTTGAAGAGTTCAATCCGAGAAGAAAAGGGTGATTTTTTTTGGCAAAGTATTTTCAATTTTTTTTATTAAGTTGTTGCTACGTGGCATGATCCTGTGAGTGGGACAGGAGATGGGACACAATTGTGGGACAGAAGATCCCTTCGTTTTTTTTTAAGTTCTTTACGTTCCATTTTTCTCTCTCACATACTCCGCATAAAGTTTCTAACTAGAACAAACATCTCCCCTCATCTCGATAGACTGTTAAAGGTTTGTTTCAAATTCACCTCACATAATGGTCCTCCATTAATTTTGATATGGGGAGGTGAAAAGTTGGGGACAGTTAATTACTTCAAAGGATGTGCAGTCAATTCATATTTCCCATAAGTTATCTTTTGCTCATTTAACCATATCTATAATTCTCGGTAATGAGCAACATTGCCGTTGGACTGTAATTTCTTGCATTGTTTTCTTGTCTTTATAATTTGATCCATTTTCACTTCATACACTCCAAATTATATTTCTCTCACAATACAATTTCTCAATCTTACAATAATAATAATTCCTAGAATAATATCTAATGGCGGTCGAAACACCCTCACCAGAAGAAATGGTAGTAGAAACACCCAGTGAAATCAATCTTAAGATGCAAGACTTTATCAAAGCATTACTACTCCCTCATTAGTAGCAAACCCTTCATTCATCGCCACCTTCGATTTATACTCACCAACAAGCTCTACGATGAATCGATTACGAGTCCTATCGTATACGACGTTCGTGTTTTTAACCGGAATCATTTTAAGGAATTAGAGGCCTCGCCTTTCACCATCATCGATGTGGAGTCATTGAACGATGTTGAGCATACGATTTGGGGTCCCGTCGATGGGCTCTACTGTGTCACAGATCGAAGGAATGTGTTTTCGGAGCGTGGCGGTGGCATTCTACTATGGAATCCAGCTACTAGGGAGCACCTCAATCTCCCTCCTATTCCCCAAACTTTTAACGAAGAACACGATAACGGAATAACTGATGATCATATTTATTCGAATGAAGTTCTTATTCGAAAATGTTTGGCTTTATGTTAAAGTGAGCTCCACCTGTGAGTGTCCCATATTGGAAAAAGAGGAGAGAGTTGATATGTTTATAAATCAAGGAGTTACTCCTCTTACTGCCAATTGGTTTTAGGATGGAACCTCCTTGCGTTTATGATGTGGACTCTCTCTCCTCCGTGCGGGTGCGGCCCAGGCCCGATCGTACTTTAACATGGTATCAGAGCCCATGGTTGAAGACCTGGGATTCAAGAAGATAAACTGGGCCCGTTGCAGATGGACCAAGTTTACGCAACCGAAGAGAGCTAGGAGAGCCCCGGTTCGCGATGCTACCGAAGAGAGCCAGAAGAGCCCCGATGAGCCTATGAATGTCCAGTCTGCGCAGATGGGCAAGATATGAGGGAGCCGAAGAGAGCTAGATGAGCCCCGGCTAGCCCCGAAGCCCAGTCTGCTAGTAAAAGGGAACTCACACGCGTGAGGGTGAGTGTTAAAGTGAGCTCCACCTGTGAGTGTCCCACATTGGAAAAAGAGGAGAGAGTTGATATGTTTATAAATCAAGGAGTTACTCCTCTTACGGCCAATTGGTTATCGTACTTTAACACTTTTGGATTCGGGTTTCGTTAGTAACACAAATGATACAAAGTCGTAGTAATTTACCGGATTTTGGGATTTGAGATGTTCAATACGAAGATGTTTCTTATCTACAATGTAAGCAATGGCGCGTGGAGAGCGACTGAAGATCAATCAATTGGTAAATTAGGTTTAGATAGTTGGGTGATCGATTCGTTTGATGGACTCTTTGTTCATGGTGCTTGCCATTGGGTATGCGCACCCTCTAGATTTAATATTTTTAACTGTTCCGATTCTAGCTATAAGATCCTTGCATTCGATATGTCGACGGAGTTGCAAAGGTACATAGCATTCCCCACCGTAGGCGATGATAGTAATTCATGGTCTTGTACGTCGATTGCAATGTTCGATGGATGTCTTGCTTTATTGGTCAATCCAAAAGGAGATACAGAGTCTGAGGGAAGAGCATCATCATTCGACATTTGGGTGATGGATGAGTACGGTGTTACCGAGTCTTGGAAAATCCTATACCAACTTTCGTTAGAACCCGGGATTACTGGTCGATTTTCTGGGATCATTAGGGACCCGGTTTATGTTGTAGAAGGTGAAGGGTGGCTTGTTTCGTATGATCTCAACTCAGAAGACGTTGAACGTTATGGTATTTTGGATGGCAGCATTCGTCGCTTACTGCCTTATATAGAATCTCTCGTACCCATTGTCACTTCGAAATAGAATGTCTTATTGTCTGCTGCCGTTGACGAGCTAGTCTAGTTTTGCTAGCCCATGGTATGTAACAGCTACTCCCTCTTCTCAAAATATATGTCTTTCTCACATTTCGAGGCACTTTTTCGACCTTCGATATCTCTCAAAATATAAGGGTAAAAATTATGAAATTATACTCTTGTGAAAGTAGATTTCACAGCGAATCCAATGGTATAATTTTTATAATTTTTGACAAAATACTATTTGATGAAATTGAAAGTCAAAACTTGCCTCGTAACTTGTAAACGTCATATATATTGAAATGGAGGGAGTATAAAATTTCATCGGGAAAATTATTATGCATTAAGCAGAGAGTTTTTTTTATAAATCGTAGTCATGTCTTATAACGTACAACCTAAATATACGACAACAAAAATATTACCATTTGACCATGTCAATAATGACTTGGCTAAAAGTTGGGTGACGACATTGACACTTCTGATCAGGTAGCCTCTACCCATAATTATTCATTCGCCGGTGTCTAGATGGGTGCAAGGTTTTCAAAATTTGAGGCACTTCATACGACAATCATGAAGGTCACCAAAAGTATCCCTTTTTTTTTTTTTCGTAAATAGGCGCAAATCAATGAGAAAACAAAGTTAGAAGGAAACAAACCAACAAGAGAGAAAAATAAGGGTTCAAGTCAACGAAAACAATAAGGGCGATGATTTTGCCAAGACAGTAATTACTACCGCCAATTAGGGGTGAGCAAAAAAAGCGGGTACCCGGACCCGCTTAGGACCCGGCGGGTCCAGAACCGGACCCGTTGTGGACGG